>AWOL01S0021300.1:33621-77018 GCA_000715115.1 Nicotiana otophora
TTGCATTTTACATGCTTTAATGATAAATTACACTTTATTTGTGCGTAATGGAGTCTATTTTATGTGTAGGTGAATTGGATATGAAAGTAGAGCAAAATGGATACTTAAACGTTGAAAGTGTGCTCGAGAACAGTGAAAAGGAGAGACCAGGCGAGGCCAGCCAAAGGCCAGGCTTTAGCCTGATGAGGCCAGCCTAAGGCCAGGCTGGACCAGGCTTTAGCCTGGCGAGGCCAGCCTAAGGCCAGGCTTGACCAAGCTTTTGCCTGGCGAGGCCAACCTAAGGCCAGGCTGAATCAGGCTTTAGCTTAGCGAGGCCAGCCAAATTCCAGGCGTTAGGCTGGCGACGCCAGGCTTGAGGCCAAGTCCAATCCGAGTTTTGAAGACTTAATTCGTTCCGGATTTTACTAAGACTCGGCCCACACATTTAGGGTTTCTTCTACACATATAAATAGACCTAAAAACACCACATGGAAGGGGTTTTATTTTTAGCAGCCAAAGGTTTTGTGGGCAGCTAGAGGCAAGAAGAGCTGGTAGAATCACCCCTTGGAGTTAGAATCATTATTGCTACATCTTTTCATCTTTACTCTCTATTTTAATTATGCACAATATTTGGGATATTGTTACTATGAGTATGAGTTGCTAACTTCCTAATCTAGGGTTTTGATGGAACCTATTAAAGGATGATTTTCTTGTTACGTTAATATAGATTTGCCGTAGTATTTTCTCTANTCCAATCTGACTTTTGAAGACTTAATTCATTCCGGGTTTGATTAAGACTCGGCCCACACGTTTAGGGTTTCTTCTATACATATAAATAGACCTAAAAACACCACTTGGAAGGGGATTCTTTCAGCAACCATATTTTTGGGCAGCTAGAGGCAAGAAGAGCTGGTGGAATCACCCCTTGGAGTTAGGATCATTATTTCTACATCTTTTCATCTTTACTCTCTATTTTAATTATACAAAATATTTGGGATATTATTACTATGAGTATGAGTAGCTAACTTACTAATCTAGGGTTTTGATGGAACCTATTGAAGGATGATTTTCTTGTTACGTTAATATAGATTTGCCGTAGTATTTTCTCTATTTGTTCAACTATATTATTCTTGTGGTTGATTGAAGGGCCCTTCAATCATCTGTGCCTATTTAGTATGTATTACTTGGGAGAGAGTACATATTTAGGTAGTTGTTGAACAATATCACTCCTAAACGTATATGAGGGATCAATACGGAGGTTTAAATATGGGATTAGGGATAACGAAACCTTGGTGCGATTTGAGTGAGCTGTAGTTAAAGCCAACTAGCGTAATTCGGGAGAATATATCTAGTAAATTGTGGTAATTACTCGGGAGAGAGTTACGACAGTTAGAGTGCTCATGATCGGTAGAGAAGACTTAGGCAAATTTATAGGAAATGTAGCGGAAAGGATTCCGACAATAGGGGAAATCACAACCTTAGATCGTTCCAATTCTTGTTTATAACCTGTTCGTAGTTAGTTGTTAATTATTACATTTACATTACGTAATATTTAGTTAATAAAACCCAATATGTTACTTAAATATTTCTGAAGATTTTTTGTGTGAATTTGTGCGAGTCTAGTAGCTGTGTTTGATAGGTTAATTCCTTGTGGGATTCGACTCCGGACTTATTACCCGGAATATATTTGCAACGACCGCTTAGTCCTTTTTATAAGACATAGTTGGGCGTTATCACCGAGCGGCATCTCAGTTGATTATTAAAATATTTGTTATTGTTAGTTGTTAATTTTCATATTTTGCATTTTATTTCATTTCCGCAAGTGTTAGGCTTACCTAGTCGTAGAGACTAGGTGCCGTCACGATGATTCACGGAGGGAGAATTTGGGTCGTGACACCTCACAATTGATTTAGAATCAGAAACCAAAATTTGTTACTATCTAATAACTTTTGATGTGTGGTATATGATTAATTTCTCTACCACAAAAATACAAAGATAGGTTTCCTAAAGAAGATTTGGGATATATGTTAGTTTTTCTAACATTAGGGGGATGGAATGAGCAGTTGAAAATATATTATATGAATCGAATTATCATTGGTGTGATCCTCATTCAGAAGATAATTCAAGTCAAGTGCCAGGAGCATTGGTTGATCCAAAATAAAATATCATATTTCAGCTGCAAATGCTCCAATTAAAATTAAAGTCCCTGAAGGATAGGGTTTATTGTACGCATGAAGCGTGGTAGACCAATCGGTTTTAAAGGTAACAATCCTTAAAAAAGATAGGAGCAAATGGTCAAAATAATCATAATAAGGAGGAAATAAGCTCTAGAAGAGCCCACGACATAACATTTCATGAAACTTCAAAAGAAGTTCAGGTAGCTGAAAAATAAAGAAAGTGATAAAATCTCAACAAGTTATATCGCTTGCGAACCGATACGAAATGATCGTCGACGATATATTTGATACAATATAGTGCACAATATTATAAAAGATTGTGAGGATCAGACCTGCAGTCCAGACACCTGAAGATGTTATGCCATTTAAATGCAAGTCATAATATATATGACTCATTTGATTAAATCTCTATAAACATCCCTGAAGGATTTAAAATGCCTGAAGCATATAGTTCAAAGTCTCGAAAAATATACTCGATCAAATTACAAAGGTCTTTGTACGGTTTAAAGAAATCTGGGCGCATGTGGTATAATCGCCTCAATGAATATTTGCTGAAAGAAGGTTACGTACGTGATGTTATTTGTCTATATATTTTAATAATCAAAATGCCATCAGAATTGGTTATACTTGTTTTTTATGTTGATGACATAAATCTTGTTGGAACTCGAGAAGAGCTCCAAAAGGCAATTGAATATCTTAAGAAAGAATTTGAGATGAAAAATCTTGGAAAGACAAAACTTTGTCTTGGTATGCAAATTGAACATCTAGTAGACGAAATCTTTATCCATCCAATTGCATATACAAAAAGGGTCTTATAATACTTTATATGGACAAAGCACACCCATTGAGTACACCAATGGTTGTTTGATCACTTGAAATGAATAAAGACCCATTCCGGCTTCAGAAGAGGATAAGGAACTCCTTGGTCCTGAAATATCTTATCTTAGTGCAATTGGTGCACTTATGTATCTTGCTTATGCTATAGGGTCCGACATAATATTTTCTATTTATTTACTAGTAAGATATAGCTCTTCTCCTACACAGAGACATTAGAACTGGATTAAGCATATATTGCGATATTTAAAGGGAACTCTTAATATGAGCTTGTTTTATGCAAACACAGCTAGTGCAGATCTTGTTGGTTATGCAGATGCAGGTTATATATTTGATCCTTATAAAGCTCGATCCCAAATCGGCTACGTGTTTACATGTGGAGCAAGTAGGGAATGCGTATGGTTGAGAACAGTGATTCATTTCATTCGAGAAAATTGTGATTTGGAATGTGATTAAAAAAACCCATAATTTTATACGAAGACAATGCTGCATGCATAGCCCAATTGAAGGGAGGATTTATAAAAGGAGATAGAACGAAGCACATTTTACCAAAATTATTCTACACACGTGATCTTCAGAAAAATGGTGACCTTGATGTGCAACAAATCCGTTCAACTGAAAATTAGGCAGATTTGTTCACCAAGTCTTTGCCAACTGCAACCTTCAAGAAGATGTTATACTAGATTGAAATGCAGAGACTTAGGTATTTGAAATAACGTCTTTATTATGGGGGAGTAAAATATGCATTGTACTCTTTTTTTCTTGAACAGGTTTTTTTCCCATTAGGTTTTCCTCGTAAGGTTTTTAATAAGGCAACTTGCAATGTATATTATTAGTGTACTCTTTTTCCTTGACTAGGGTTTTTTTCCACGGGATTTTTTCTAGTAAGGTTTTAACGAGGCACTTAATAATGAACATCCAAGGGGGAGTATTATGAAAATATTATTATGGATGTCCATTTATTACTCTGATGTAGATAATCTTCCTGAAGAAGATTATCCATTTAGTAGTCAATTGAAATTTATCTACAAGCAGCTCATGTAGGCAGGTTGCAAGCAACTCAATGAAATGACTTGCAACAGCTTCTTATTAAACATGTAGGTTACGAGCAACTCATACAGACAGCTTACAAGCAGCTCAAGAAAAGCCTCGCAGCTGTTTCATTTCTTCTATAAATAAAGGAGATTTAATTTCATTATGTACATCAGTTTGAAGTTGAATAATATATCAATCTCTCTATACTTGTTTTCAATTTATTTAATTTACAGTTTTTATTTTATAATAGTTATGAATTAGTTATTTATTTAGTTGAAATGCAAGTTATAACCAACTAATGTTAATGTTACACAGTAGAAATTAAGGGGTGAATAAATGTTGAGCTGTTGAAGGGGATTTTTGGAAAAGCGAGCCTGACAGTATTGTCTGTCATATCACCCTTAAATGAAGCTGGCAATGTCTGTTCTTTTGGTCCTTTCTTCATTAATCTCTTGGCTTAGAACGTCCTTGATATTACAAAAGTACCCTTCCACCCCTTCTCTTTTGACTCTTCAGTTTTCACCTTGTGATTTCCGTCTTCGAGCTGATTCTCACTGGATGCTGCTGCAGTTTGCCACATTACAGTTGCGAACGTGGCACCAACTGGTTTTACCAGAAAGGTGCAACCACTTGTTTTTGAGTTGTTATGACTTCGACCTCGTTCGCTTCTATCAAGATTAAAATATTTATTTGAATTTACATTCATTTATAAATTTAAGCTATTAAGATACTGTATTTAAATTTGAACATAGATACTTAATTACTCCCCTTCGCTCACTTGACTTCTCTTGAGAAATAATAATTATAGCATATATTTTACTATATAACCCCTAATAATGATAAATTGTCTCAATAATTGACATAGTGTCTCAAGTAAGGTTGTTGAAAAATAAGTAATTAATAAAAATAATAAAACAGAAAATAAATTATCTTTCTCTTGATTTGTTAAAATTGACAAGTAAAAGTGAAAATTTATTTTTAATATAGTGGACAAGTAAAACTAAACGGAGAAAGTAGTACACTATTTTCAGCCACGAAATGTGAATAATTTATCTATAATAAATATAGTATACTACTCTCTCCATTCAATTTTAGTTGCGGGGGTGTTTAGCGGGTCGTGGTTGATGATGGTGGCTAGTAGTAGAGGGGTGGAGATTGTGTGGGTAATACGGTTATTGTGACTAGTGATAGATGGTCGATGTTAAGAGTGCTTAGCGGTCATGGTTGATGATGGAAGTGGTTGGTGGTTTTGCTGGTAATGATTGATTGTTGTGGAAGCAGATGGTGGTGGCAGATTATGGTTGCTGATACATATGGTTAAAAGAAAACAGTTATTCACTCATATTATCCACTAAAAATGGGTTGGATAATAATTTTTTTAAAAACGGGTCCAAATATGGATAAGAGTCATGTTAACCAATGAATAACTAATGAGTTTAACTTTTACATTTGTAAAGTCTCAAATTGGGGTTCATCAAGTTTGGGAGACTAAGAATTCTCCCAAAAGTGATCATATTCAAGAAGTCATGAATAATATCTATATTATCTGGTGGTTAACCCGTTTTTTATCTGTATTAAATATGGGTCGGGACAAATAATCTATCGATTTTTGCATTATCCGTTTTTTATCCGACCAATATTCGATCTGACCCGTCCATTTGCCACCCCTAGTTGCTGATAATGATTGGCGATAATAATAAATAGAGTATTGATAAAGGGTTATGTTCATTATATTAAGATTTTGTAATTATATGGTTGTGAAAGGAAAAAACAAATACGTACCCAATAGGCTGACATCGGTCGGGAAAAAAGATTGACATCTAAATGATAATTTAAACTTTAGTTAAGTGTAAATAAATAGGGGCTTACTACTGCTTTTGTTTCTTGGTGTATAAATTAATTAATAAATAAATAAGAAAAAGTTGTTCAATTGTTTACCTGAAAAATGAATAGAGTTAAATTTGTACGTAGTTCTAAGGGTATGTGGTATAACTTGACACAAATCGTAAGAATGAATAGAGATATCGAGTGTTGACGGTAGAGAATGAAAAATAAGCAAAGTTGGGAAGGAGATGATTTATGGATTAAGCAGGATGAATCAATCTATGAACCTAAAAAATGATAACTTTTCAATATAGGAGTGTATGATATCTCACTTACAATGTATGTGAACTTGATCCTTTACAGGAATATAGTCATCCCTTTTATAGTAGGGGAACCCTACCTTAGATATAATTAAAAATACATAGTGGGGAGCCCATGATAAATCAGTTTTTTCCTAATTTCCGCCGAGATTCTCTCCCTTAGTGCGGCTGCAACGGCTCTTGTCTCTAAGCTCGATCCTGATCGGACTCGGTATCGGTCGATATTGGTCGGTTTCTAGCTTTAGAGCTCGGTGCGGGTTTGAGGTCGATGCTGACTCGGGGTTCGAAAATGACTTGGGATCAGTATTGGTTGGCCTCTGGCCCTTAAGCTCGATTCAATCACATCTCATCATAGTTCGATTCGGACCCGAGCTCGATAATGACTTCGAGCTCAATATTTAACCTGTACCTGAAATCTGAAGCTCGTTTGTGCCATCTTCGGATCCATCTCGATTTTATGAAGACTTTCTTCAGTCCATTATGATCTCATCTCGATCAGACGTACGAAGGCTGAAATCAGTTTCGACCATATATAGATAGTCCCCTCGTTTCTCGGGAAGGATGTGGCGAGAAATGATATGATTTTTCAACGGCTTGATCAGATATAAGCTGACGTTTACATCGGGCTCGATCATGATGCATCAGTTTCGTTTTCCAAGTCATTTAATGCGTGTCAGATAGTGGTCTGTCACCGCTGATGTTGAACCGCCATTGCCCAATCTATAAATAGCCCTTCCTTTTGCCATTTATCACATCCACATCTCTAAATTTTTCAAATTCTTCTTCTGAGTTTATCTATAAATCTGTGATCTTTTACTGAAAAGTCTCTCTTCAAAACACCAAATCTTTGTTACCTCCTTCTATTTTCGATCTTTAAACCAAAAATGACGAAAACATCAAAAACCATTCCTCAGAAAGAAAAAGCTTCTTCTTCACAGCCCGCCGCCGACAAAACACCGGTGGAGCCACGGCCTGAGGAGTGTGTTCCTGGGGCGTGTGTTCTTACCTTTGATTTTAAGGTCGACAAAGGCTCGTCGGTTCTCTGCCGATGTGAGTCATTATCGAGGTACATGTGTTCGATAACCAAGGGATACCTCAAACAGCTAAAGAAAGATTGCAATTGGGAGAACAAAGAAATAGTAATCTCGTCTCCTGAAGAAGATATCACCACTTACGTGAAAGGGTTTTTAAGTGTGTATACTTACCCTTTCACGTTAGGTTCCCTTGACCTTGTTATTATTGATTTCTATCGTCAATACCAAATAACCCTAGGCCAGATCCATTCTTCTTTTTGGCGGATCGTTATTTTGATCCGTTACTTCGTGAATAAAATCGAGGGGATGCCTTTCACCCTTGACCATCTCATTCGATTGTACTGCCCTCGCCTCTTTCGAGGCGGATTAATAAAACTTCAGCGCCTGGCTACCAAGGTCCAATTCTCGAGCATAGACGAGGATAGGGATCGAGGCTGGATAGGCAGGTTCGTTTGAGTGAAGACTTCGGACGTGATTCCGACTGAAACAATGCCCTTTCTCGAGGAGTGAAGCATAAAGCGTAAGTGTAACTCTGCCGTTATCTATTACTATTTTGCCCCTTCATTTCTTTTCCCACCAATATCCCCTTTTTGTGATGCAGCAGTTCCTTGGATGCCCGGTGCTGTTCCCGACCTCAAGAACTGGGTACGGGATCTAGCCTCGACCTCCACATATGTCGAGCACTCATGGCGTGATTTATCGAAGGGCCGATGGGAGGCCATAAATCATGGTAATCCTCTTTCTCGTATCTTTGGTAGTTCGAACGAGATGCTTTCCATATACTTTAAATCAATTTTCCTGTATGTAGGTGTGGGCAAATATGCGGTTTTGAGGCCCCCGCCCGGCGAGGAAGAGGCTTTGATCTCTGTTCAAAACCCGGTGAAGGATAATAAGAGAAAAATGGCCTCTTCTTCCGAAGATCCAAAACCGAAGACGAGGACGGCTCGTAAGCCGAAGAAAAATACCATCCCTTTAACCATGGAATCGGTTTTGCGTCTAAGGGATGAAGACGAGGAAGAAGAAGAAAATGATGGATTCGTGCTGGTGGCCCGAATGAAGAAAACCATCGATGCCCCAAAGGCAACTGAATCGATAGTGATTTATAAAGCTCCGCCTCGGACTGAGGAGATATCGGAGAAAGGTTCGGGCAGAATCCCCGAATCGTTAGAAATCGAGGATGCTTCCCACCAAAGTAAACAAACGGTGTGTATATCTGAAGCTCTCCGAACTGAGGAGAACGCCCCAAGCGAGTCGCTTGGGAAAATAGTAATTGGAGACTCGCCCACTCTCCCTTCTTTTTATGAAGGGGCGATTTGGGAAGCCCAAGCTTTGGGGGCCCTCAAGATAAACCGATCTCATGAAGGGGAAGACCCCTTCTGTGATTTGTTTACTGGCGTCGAGGACGTTGCTGGCCCTAGTGATGTGTCAGCCCTTTTTTCTGAAGTACAACAAGCTCTAAATCGGGTAAACTCTAACTTCCTTCGTTGATACCACTTTCATGTTTGCTATTCTTTTCTAACTTTTTTTCTTCTTTCTTCAGAGGCCGCAGCGGTTCATCGAGAAGCATGTTCTCAGCCTCGAGCTGAACTGCGTCGGTACGAGGCCGACCTCCGATGGGTTATGGAGGAGAGGAATGCCCTTAGACTCATCTTCGGACAAAGGGAAGAAGAAATTAAGGACCTCCGAGCTGAATTGGCCAAGGCTCAACAAGACCAGATCAACCTGACTGAGCAGATAATGATAATCTTAAAAACCCATGGTCTCGATTCTGGAACGGTGGTTAATATTTTTCAATCTCACAACAGCAGTAGAAGCTTGAGGTTATTGGGAAGCTTCGTGAGGAGGTCGATATGATAAGGGCGGAGGCCTTGGGATGGAAAGATGGCATGGACCGTCATGCCGCAGAAAAAGAAACTGCTCTAGCAGAATTATCATCGGCCGAAAACCAACTTTGAAGCATGAAGGAGAAAAGCTCGGTTCAAGAAAGAAGAATAGAGGAGCTCGAGGCTTGGTTGGCCTCCGAACTTGCCAAGGCCAAATCTGACGGCAAAAAGGCAAAGGCCGATGCGGATGCTTTCGTGGCCGTCTATCGGGACGATGCTGAAGCTGCTCAGGTACAAGCAAGAGAGACCGCCAACACTCGAGCATATTGGGTTGTTGAACTTGCTAAATGCCGATCTCAGAGGAAGACCCTCGAGGGGATCCATGCTCGAGGTTTCGATCTCTCCGAAGATATAAAAAAGGCTAAAGAGCTCGAAGCCGATGCTGAAGCCTTGGCTTCCGATGATGATAATGGTGATGGTGATGGTGATGGTGATGATGATGGTGATGATGGGAGCAAGAGTGGATCCGATTGAGAAGAAGCTGCCCCCGTAGATAACCAAGAAACTTAGCCCCTAGTTTCCATTTTGGTTTTTTGTGTAAGGTCATGTTCGGACATTGTAAACATTCTTGTATATATATAAAGATCTTTTCTTTTCCTGACTTGCCTCTATTTTATTCTCTGCCTTGTGAAGATTTTGTTTCATTCATGCCTTATGAAGGTTTTCATAAGGCTTTAGTTAAATTGATCGAATTTGAACCTTGTAGACTTAATAACCGAGTGAGTGCTTGCTCAAACTCGAAATAAGGTAGCCCGTAGGCTTAGTAGTCGAGTGAGTTCTTGCTCGAACTCGAAGGAATATAGCTCGTAGGCTTAGAGGTCGAGTTAGTGATTTGAACTCGAAGTAAGAGTAGCCCGTAGGCTTAGTAGTCGAGTGAGTGATTGCTCGAACTCGAAATAAGAGTAGCCTGTAGGCTTAGTAGTCGAGNGCCCGTAGGCATAATGGTCGAGTGAGTGCTTGCTCGAACTCGAAGTAAGAGTAGCCCATAGGCTTAGTAGTCGAGTGAGTGCTTGCTCGAACTCGAAGTAATATAGCCCGTAGGCTTAATACTCGAGTGAGTGCTTGCTCGAACTCGAAGTAAGAGTAGCCCGTAAGCTTAGTAGTCGAGCGAGTGATTGCTCGAACTCAAAATAAGAGTAGCCCGTAGGCTTAGTAGTCGAGTGAGTATTTGCTCGAACTCGAAGTAATGTAGCCCGTAGGCTTAATAGTCGAGTGAGTTCTTGCTCGAACTTAAAGTAAGAGTAGCCTGTAGGCTTAGTAGTCGAGTGAGTATTTGCTCGAACTCGAAGTAATGTAGCCCGTAGGCTTAATAGTCGAGTGAGTTCTTGCTCGAACTTAAAGTAAGAGTAGCCTGTAGGCTTAGTAGTCGAGTGAGTGTTGCTCGAACTCGTTGATGTTTCGGTTGGCAGTCCCCGATTTATGGGGTAATGGTCGGCCCTTAAGCCTATTTGCATAATAAATCTATAAATAGAGGAATTTTTCTTGGATATAAGATATCGGTAAAGAAGAAATTTTTCTTTATAAGTCATTATACATGTGTTCATGTTTTGTGTCAGGGCTCGGGTCAACTACATGAGCATGGTTCATTTTGACCATTTGGCTTTTATAATTTTTCCTATCGAAACCCTGTTGTTATGAAGTAACTTTCTTGAATTAAACTTGATAATCGAACATCAAACTTGATATATTTGAGGGTAATGCCCCACCAGTATTCGAGGTTGATTGTAAAGAGGCCTCGGATTCTGTTGAATTGTTCTAAGTTAGCACGATCGATGGTTGCCTCATTAAGAACCTTGCCTAAAAACTTATTTGGGATAAAACCGGTCTAAGGGAAAAAGAGTGCAACGTGTGCTTTCAGACCTAAGGCTTCGTGTTGAATGATCCATCCTTGTTCCTGCTCGAACTCCTGCAAAGGTTAGTTTCGAAATATAAATGAACATGGGAGGGTCGTACCTTAGCAGTAGTATCGTTTTAGGTGCGATACATTCCAATTGCTTGGTAGTTGTTTGCCGTTTATAATACCAAGCTTGTAGGATCCTTTACCGACGTTTTCGAGTACCTAATACGGTCCCTCCCAGTTTGGTCTCAGTTTTTCTTCATTTGGATTTCGGATGCTGAGGGTGACTTTCCTTAGCACTAAGTCCCCGATTTTAAAATGGCAAAGATTGGTTCTTCGATTATAGTATCTTTCGATCTGCTGCTTTTGGGCGGCCAATTGGACGAGAGCAGCTTCTCGTTTTTCATCCAATAATTCGACGCTAGTATTCATAGCCTCGTGATTTGACTC
This sequence comes from Nicotiana otophora, assembly GCA_000715115.1. Classification (NCBI taxonomy): domain Eukaryota; kingdom Viridiplantae; phylum Streptophyta; class Magnoliopsida; order Solanales; family Solanaceae; genus Nicotiana; species Nicotiana otophora. The sequence continues at coordinate 44,995 of AWOL01S0021300.1, forward strand.
TTCTGTTGTATATCAAAACTTGGCACTGGGTTCCCAACTTCGACTGGAATTAAGGCTTCGAAACCATATACTAAGAAAAATGGGGTTGCCCCCGTACTGGATTTTGATATTGTTATATATTTCCAAAGAACTTTGAGTGGGATTTCTCTCCATTTTCCCTTAGCGTCGTTCAACCTTTTATTAGGTTTTGAATGATAGTTTTGTTGGTTGATTCGGCCTGTTCGTTCCCACTAGGATGATACGGTGTCGATAATATCCTTTTTATTTTGTGGTCTTCGAGAAATTTTATCGCTTTGCTGCCGATAAATTATTTCCCATTGTCACATACTATTTCGGCGGGTATCCCAAATCGACATACGATATTATCCCAGATGAAGTCTATAACCTCTTTCTCTCTTACTTTCTCTAACGCTTGTGCTTCAACCCTTTTAGAGAAATAGTCAGTCATAAATAAAATGAACTTAGCTTTACCTGGGGTCGATGGCAGAGGGCCGACGATATCCATTCCCCATTTCATGAATGGCCATGGGGATAGGACTGAGTGAAGTTGCTCTCCGGGCTGATGGATCATCAGTGCAAACCTTTGACATTTGTCACATTTTAGAACAAACTCCTTTGCATCTTTGTCCATATCGATCCAATAATATCCTACTCTGATTATCTTTTGGACTAATGAATCAGCACCGGAATGATTTCCACAAGTACCCTCGTGAATCTTACGTAGGATGTAGTCGGTGTCTCCTGGACCTAAGCATACTGCCAATGGTCCATCAAATGTCCTTCGGTATAATGTTCCATCTGCAGTTAGTGTGAATCGAGCAGCTTTGGTTCGCAGGGCCCTCGAAAATTTAGGGTCCGATGGGAGCTTTCCGTTCTCCAAGTATTCAATATACTTATTCCTCCAATCCCAGGTTAAGCTTGTAGAATTTATCTCGGCATGACCTTCCTCGATCACGGATCTCGAGAGTTGAACGACAGTCCACGAGCTGATCTCATCTTGCTCGACCGATGATCCTAAATTTGCAAGTGCATCGGCCTCACTGTTTTGTTATTGAGGTACATGCTGCAAAGTCCATTCTTAGAAACGGTGCAAAGTTACCTGTAGTTTGTCCAAATACCTTTGCATTGTATCCTCTCGAACTTCGAAAGTTTTGTTTACTTTATTTACCACCAGTAAAGAGTCACACTTGGCTTTAATGACTTCTACTCCTAAGATTTTAGCTAGCTCGAGACTTGTAATCATGGCCTCATACTCGACCTCGTTATTAGTCAACCTAGTAGTTTTGATAGATTGCGTAATAGTGTTACCCGTGGGGGTCTTTAAAATGATGCCTAGCGCGGACCCCTTCACGTTCGAAGCCCTGTCCGTGAAAAGGGTCCATACCCCTATGATGTACCCGATTGCAATAAGAGTTCTTTTTCAACTTCATGTACGAGGGTCGGCATGAAATCGGCCACAAAGTCCGCTAAAATTTGAGACTTGATGACCGCCCGGGTTTGCTATTCGATATCGTACCCACTGAGTTCGATGGCCCATTTGGCCAATCGTCCTGATAGTTCAGGCTCGTGTAAAATATTACGAAGTGGGTAAGTGGTTAGTATGCATATGGGGTGACATTGAAAGTATGGTCTTAACTTTCTAGAGGCGCTTATCAGTGCTAATGCCAACTTCTCTAAGTGTGGATATCTAGTTTCTGCTTCCCCCAAGGTTCGACTTACATAATAAACTGGTAATTACATACCTTGATCTTCCCGAACTAGGACACCACTTACCGCTATTTCCGATACCGCCAAGTACAAGTAAAGTTTCTCGTCCGCCTTCAGAGTGCAAGGCAGCTGTGGGCTCGATAGGTATTGCTTCAATTCCTCTAATGCTTGTTGGAATTCTGGGGTCCAGGCGAAATCGTTCTTCTTTTTAAGTAGAGATAAAATATGTGACTTCGATCCAACGACCTTGAAATGAATAGGCCTAAGGCATCAATCTGTCCCGTTAGCCTCTTCACGGCTTTTACACTGTCCACGACGGCGATGTCTTTGATGGCCTTGATTTTATCAGGGTTGATCTCGATCCCCCGATTCGATACCATGAAGCCAAGGAACTTGCCCGAACCAACTCCGAAAGCACATTTCTCGGGGTTGAGCTTCATGTTGTATTTTCTTAAGATTTCGAACGTTTCCTACAAATACGTTAAATAGTCCTCTGCGCGCAGGGACTTAACTAGCATGTCATCAATATAAACTTCCATCGATTTACCTATTTGTTCTTTGAACATTTTATTTACTAGGCGTTGGTAAGTATCTCCTGCATTTTTTAGTCCGAAGGGCATTACATTATAACAATATGTTCCATATTTGGTGATAAACGAAGTTTTTTCTCGGTCTTCCGGGTTTATTTGGATTTGATTATACCCGGAATAGGCATCGAGAAAAGTACGGATCTTGTGGCCGGTCGTGGCATCGATCATGCAATCAATGTTGGGCAGTGGGAAAGAATCTTTGGGGCACGCCTTGTTTAAATCCTTATAATCTACACATATGCTAAGTTTGTTCCATTTTTTAGGGACCACAACTACGTTGGCTAGCCTTTCGGGGTATTTCACCTCCCTAATGGACCCTATTTTGAGAAGTTTAGTTACCTCGTCCTTTATGAATGCGTGCTTTACCTCGGACTGGGGTCTTCTCTTTTTCTTCATCGATTTTAACCTAAGGTCTAGGCTTAGACGATGCATCGTTATATCCGGTGGGATCCCTATTATATCTAAATGGGACCAAGTAAAACAATCTATGTTATCGATAAGAAATTGAATAAGCCTTTTCCTGAGTTCGGGGGTTAATCCCATTCCCAGGTATACCTTTCATTCGGGCAAATGCTTGATCAGTATGACTTGCTACAGTTCTTCAGTCGTTGATTGGGTAGCATCGGAATCATTGGGGATCACGAAGGATCGAGGGATCCTTTGATCATCATCTTCGTCAATCTTTTGATTTTCTAGTTGGGTTGAAGCTGACGTTTGTGATTGCTATTTGGCATCTTGTTCTCCTTTTGAGTCTGACCCATTTGTTGACGAAGGTGAGGATATCAGAATTGCTTCTTCGATGGCAAACATTTCTCTTGCGGCCGGTTGTTCTCCGTACACTATTTTGATTGCCTCCGATGTCGGGAATTTAAGAACCCGGTGGAGGGTCGAAGGTACAGCTCTCATATTGTGGATCCATGGCTTTCCAAAAAGGGCGTTGTACCTCATGTCGCCTTCGCTTACGTGGAATATCGTTTCCCGGATGGTCCCGGCCACGTTTATCGGTAGAATTATCTCGCCTTTGGTGGTTTCACATGCCATATTGAATCCGTTTAGAACCACGGTCGCGGGTACGATATGGTCCTGTAGGCTGAGTTATTCTACAACCTTCGATCTAATAATGTTGGCCGAGCTACCTGGATCAATCAACACACGCTTAACTTTAGTTTTATTCATAAGTACGGATATTACCAATGCATCGTTGTGAGGTTGCATGACTCCTTCTGCATCTTCATCATTAAAGGACAAAGTTTCTATGGGTGCGTAATCCTGAGTTCGAGGTTGCTTTTCTCTCATAACCGATGTCTTAGTACGTTTAAGCACCGGCCCCTGAGGGGTATCGATGCCACCGATGATCATGTGGATGATGTGCTATGGTTTTTCCTGTTCGTTTTGTTTACTCAAATCCCTATTTTTGAAATGGTTTTTGGCCCTATTGCTTAAACATTCTCGAAAGTGCCCTTTATTGAATAACCATGCTACCTCCTCTCTTAGTTGCCTGCAATCTTCCGTTCTGTGGCCATAAGTGCCATGATATTGACACATTTGATTGGGGTTCCTCTGGGCAGGATCGGTCTGTATGGGTCGAAGCCATTTAGTGTCTTTGATGCGTTCGATAGCCGATACGATGGCGGATGCATCGATGCTGAAGTTATACTCCGATAACCATGGTGCTTCCTTAGGTCCGGTAGTCCCATAGAACCCACTTCTATTCTTCAGCCCCCGAGACCCTTGATCTCGATCACTCATTTTATTGCTTTGTCCGGGATTATGTCTCGATTCATTGATCCTGTGGTTTTCACTATATGGTTGGTATCGGTCTCTTATCGGACCTTGTTCCCGATTGATGTCCCTTCTAGCAGCGGGTTCAGAACCCAACTGATCGTCTTCGACTGGTACAGATTAGGCACATCGGCCCAAGTAAAAGCTGGAACTCGATCAGGTTATGCTTCAATCGCCGTGAAGCCGTCGAACTTCGTTCATTCAAACCTTAAGTGAAAGCCTGAACAGCCCAATCTTCTATGACTGGTGGCAGATCTATTCGTTCCATTTGAAAACGAGATACGAACTCCCTTGGCATCTCGTTATCCTTTTGTCTTACCTTGAACATGTCCGACTTCCTGGTCTCGACCTTTGTGTCCCCAGCATGTGGTTTTACGAAGGAATCTGCAAGCATAGCAAATAAATTGATAGAATTAGATGGTAAATTATGATACCATATCATTGCTCCCTTTGACAGAGTTTCACCGAATTTCTTCAATAATACGGATTCGATTTCATTGTCCTCTAGGTCGTTCCCTTTGATGGCACATGTGTAAGAGGTAACATGTTCGCTGGGGTCGGTAGTTCAGTTATATTTAGGAATCTCGGGCATGTAGAATTTCTTTGGGATCGGTTTGGGAGCCATGCTTGGGGGGAAAGGCTTTTGTACGAATATTTTGGAATCTAAGCTCTTCAATATCGGCGGTGCCCTCGGGATCTGATCAACCCTGGAGTTATATGTCTCCATTTTTTTGTCGTTTGCCTCGATTCTCCTTTCTCCTGGTTCTATTCATTTGGTCAGTTCTTCGAACATCTTAGGAATTTCGGGATTAGTCCCCGACTCTTGCTCATTTGACTTTACTATAGCCGGTTCCGTTCTGTGGGCGACCTCTCGGGGCGGACTGGGCTCCGGCCTGCTCGGTACCTGGGTTTGACTCTGCAACTGAGCTATCGCTACCTGTTGAGCTTGCAACATTTCAAAAATTATACGCAAGCTGATTCTGTTTTGCTCAACATTATCTCGAGCCGTAGATCGAGTACCACCATGAATGCTATTTTCAGGTTCAGAATGTAGGTTCGCCTCAATAGCCACATGCGAATTAACATCTAATGGCACTTCGACTCGAGCTCCAACTGCGTCGACGAGCGGCATTCCGACCTTAGGTGTCAAGTTGTTGTTCTCACCTTGAAGGCCAGCTTCGGTGTCGATAGGTAAGGCTATTTAATTTAGAGAGCTTGTCGTCGCTAATCCGAAATCAAAGGCACTTCCGAAAATAAGCGTAAAATGGTGTTCGTATCAAATAATCACTATTATCCTTAGCCCCACGGTGGGCGCCAAACTGTTTACCCGAAAAATAGATAGAGTTAAATTTGTACGTAGTTTTAAGGGTATGTGGTATAACTTGACACAAATCGTAAGAATGAATAGAGATATCGAGTGTTGAGTGTAGAGAATGAAAAATAAGAAAAGTTGGAAGGAAGATGATTTATGGATTAAGCAAGATGAATAAATCTATGAAGCTAAAAAGGATAACTTTTCAATATAGGAGTGTATGATATCTGAGTTACAATGTATGTGAACTTGGTCCTTTACAAGAATATAGCCATTTTTTTTATAGCAGAGGAACTCTACCTTAGATATAATTAAAAATACATTGTGGAGAACTTATGATAAATCAGTTTTTCCCTAATTTTCGCCGAGATTCTCTCCCTTAGTGCTGCTGCAACGGCTCTTATCTCTGAGCTCGATCCTGATCAGACTCGGTATCGGTCGATATTGGTCAGTTTCCAGCTTTAGAGCTCGGTGCGAGTTTAAGGTCGATGCTGACTCGGGGTCCGGAAATGACTTGGGATCGGTATTGGTTGACCTCTGTTCCTTAAGCTCGATTCAATCACATCTCATCATAGTTCGATTCGAACCCGAGCTCGATAATGACTCCGAGCTCGATATTTAACCTGTACCTGAAATCTGAAGCTCGTTTGTGCCATCTTCGGGTCCATCTCGATTTTATGAAGAATTTTTTCGGTCCATTATGATCCCATCTCGATCAGACGTACGAAGGCCGAAATCAGTTTCGACCGTATACATCAATAACATTATCAATTATCAAAGCAATGCCACGTCTCGTAGCAAAACGATTGTAATTCAAATTCTAATGTCATAAAGTCAAACCTTAGAAGTTGAGAACTTATTCATATAAAATGTTACACCAACTTGAAAAATATATATAATATGCGTTCTTTTATATATATATATATATATATATATATATATAATTTGATGTAAGCCCGAGTGCGTGCAGTCAGTAAAAATATTTCATCTCAGTTACCGGCCTCATCATATTGTTAGACATACCTTCCTCACTCCCTTATTGATAGTTTCTCTTCTAATGTAGGTGCTATTTTCTTTTATTGGGCATCGGCATAAAATGAGTTAAAATTTAACATATTTAATTACACTTGAGTCCAAATTAAAGATAATGTTTTGCAAACGAATTTGATCCCTCCTTTTACTAATAAGAAAGCACCCTATGGAAATAATATAGAAATTTAAAGAATATTAAGTTTAACATATATTTTAATAAGATGGATAAATCTCTAGGAAACTTTAAATAAAAAATTTACTTCTACCTGCTATAGCGCCAGCAATCGAAATTAAGTATACATACGACGATCTTCATACGTAAATAGCCAGGAGGAAAGAAAGGTCAATCTTTATCCGGAGAAAGAGTTTTTTTTTCTGTTTGGGTGAGTCACACAAGACTCCTATCTCACTATGGTTAAGACTGCACTTCTTAATTTTCTTACTCAAATATTTATTTTTCTACTTTAATTTCTTTGGAATGATAAATTTGATCAGGTGCAAATTGCAGCCCCTTAAGAATACGTACATATTTTTATAATAAATTTGTGTATAAAATTTTATACTCCTTCCGTTCACTTTTACGTATCCACTGTTGACTTTGCACGCCCCTTAATAAATAATAAATAAAGTGCATAATTTACCATGATACCCATATTAATTGATGTATAGTCTTAATGAATTTGAAAAATGATTTGGAATGATTAATTAATGCTAAGGGCAAAACAGAAAAAATAAATTATTTTTCTCTTGATGTGCGAAAAGTGACAAATAAAAATAAAAATTTATTTTTAGAATAGTGGATAAGTAAAAGTGAATGGAGGGATTATATAGTTTGAGTTTGAGTCTATAAGTACACGTAAATGTGCATTTATTGCTTCTAAACTAGTTTTGCTCATAATTGTTTGACCAACAAGTATGATTTTCGGCTAAAAGAGTTGAGTTTGTATAATAATGGGTTAAACCTAGTTAAAAATAATATTCCTAGATGTGAGTTTAGAAAACGTGAGTAACCTTAGACAGATCTGAAAATATGTTGACTATAATATACATTGATTGTTCTCAAAAGTATGAGCAATAATTGGGGGTGGGGGTGGGGACTAACAATAAATAACACTAAATGACATTTAAGTAAATAGGAAAAGTGATTTACCTAATAAAGGATGAACTAGATGATTGTTCCTCCTGACAATAATAAATGACAGATAAATCCTCGAATGTTCAAATTATTCTCGGATATGATGAAAAAGTGTGGAATAATATGAACAAGGATCTTGATGAAAATGTGGTATTTGTACCTTTATAAAAAAGAGAGAATCTTTTCTCAAAAGTCTGTTCTTATCAAATGAATGTCGCATGCCCTACATCAGTGTCTCTTTTTCTATATATATGAGACATACCCCTAACACACCCTAATAATACAAGTGCAGAGAATATTCACCAGAATATTTTCTTTAATATCCCATTTTGAAAATTAGCCGTTACAACTCTGCAAGTGGTGTTCGATCTCGCTCGTTGTTGACATCTCGACCACGTTCCTCGGTGTTTCCTGGTCTACCTCGACTGACACATTCCTTAGTGCTATTTTGCCCTAAATATTTTATAACAGATTTCGGCCTATACAGTTAGTCCCTCTGCTTATTGAGGCCGGCCTCAGACGGCCTTGATGAGCAGATTTTGTTTTTCATGGTCGAGAAGGTGGGCGAGATGGCGACGTGGCCTTTCGCGAACTGCAACTTTTAGGGTTTTGTCATTTCTGGATCAAAGTGACGTCATGGCATCATGCGTCATTATGGTATATTTTCCCGATACTTTGCGTCATTTCGCATGCGTCTGTTGATTGGATCTTTCGCTAATATCTGCGCTAGGTAATGATGGCATGATTTCTTGGTGTTGATGCCTGAATTCTTATAAATAGGGATGTGAGGGCACATATTCATGTTTTACAGATTTCCCATATCGAAACTGCGTGCCTCTTTCTTCCTACTCCATTGTTGCGTTTTCTCCTTCCCTACTCTATAGGTCCTTTTTGTGTTTAACTTTTCGTCATTCGAATACCCTCTGTTTCTTCAGATTTATGGTTAAAGTATCTTCTTGTCCCACTGAGGGAAATTACCCGGATCCCCTAGCGATAGTTTTGCCTCCTCATGCGGAGGGCGTCTCTGTGGTCGTGGAAGATGAAAACTTTCGCACGGTGGAAGAGATAATTCCTCGTGGTGATAAAGTTAGGTCTGACTTTACAAAGGCGTTTGAGGCTGATCCTGAGATCTCTGAGTCGGCGATGAAAGAGGCCGATTTATTAGAGCTTAGGGTCAAATATGACGTTCCCGTTCACATCGAGTTGATCCCTGCAGGGCAGGACGTGGTACAAGTTCATCGTCTTGTGTATTGTGCGTTCTATGCCTACCCCTTTCATGTTGGCTAAACTCTTCCCCTTCTCCCCTTGGCGGAGGAGTTCTGCAGTTTCTATGATGTTTGTTCGGTCCGGCTCAGCTCGCGCCATATATATATACAAGCTCATCAGGATGTTCACTTAGTTCGCGGAATTGGCCGGGGTCGAGATCACACTTTGACATTTGATGCATATCTTTGCCCCTAGTTTCTACAAGGGGATAATGTTAAACCTTCGTCATCGAGGGGGCAAGTGCCTGATGGTGAAGATAGATGATAAGGCGAGCCGACAGTTCTGGCATAATTTTGTTTCGTCAGAACCGAAGACGTGGTGGACAACATAGACTGCTTCCTCGAGACGTGGAATTATACTCGTAAGCGTCTAATCATTCTTCGTTGAAATATTTGATTTTCTAGTTCTAGTCGTGGATTTTGAACTTTTGTTCCCTTCTTATGCAGCCAAGACTATGCCCCCCCCTTTGGTCGGGGATATTTCTGATTGGGTTGGCTGGGTTCTCCCTCACATCATAGGGATTCGCGAGTGGTTGGATTCTTTTAAGAAGTTTGGGCATGCCCTTCCCTTGACCGGTGAGCTCGTCTATTTTTCTCTATTTGGTTTTGGTCTCTTAGTCACCTATTTCTTATAGTTTGCTTTTGCTAATAGTAATAACCTTTTTCGATTATTTTATTTCTAGCCCAAGGAACTTCGAGAAGGCCGAAAGCTCCCCCTCCTGCATTCCGTAAGAGGAAAGCTGCCTCCTTTTTGACGGCTATCCCCCTACGACCGCGGCTAGGCCTTCTCGCTCCTCCATTTTTGTTCCTTCCTCGATCACGGCTAGGTCTTCTCGGTCTTCGGCCCCGTCTACCACTGCTTCTATATCATTTTCTTCTCCGCCAACAAATATTTTGACAGCGGAGCTTCCGGCTTCACCTTTATTCCGTCTTTGTAGACGAGGAGGAGGAATCATCTCCGAGTAACAGGAATTTGGTACCCCGCAAGAGAAGGTCAATGGATGTTGGTGATGGGGTTGCCCGGGCTGTAGACTCTATGATGGATGATTTTATCATCTGCGATACAGTGACCATAGTACTTGACGATGATGTTGGGCTGGCATCTGAGGTCCCGATATTGGCTGAGGTCGTAAAGGGCGTATCATTTCCTTCTACGATGACAGAAGTCGAAGGGCCGTCAGCAAGGTTCTCTGATATTGCGAGGCAAGATGGGCCATCGACTTCGCGAAACCGGCTGATAGTGCTTCTTCACCGACTAATGGGAGGGAAAAAGGCGTGGCCGAGGATGGCTATGAGACAGGTTCAGACCTTGACGTTGCAGAGCTGAGGATGGTGGCAGAGGGATTTACTCAGCTTGAAGTGAGACTGGGGGGTCTACGCAGACCATCGCGATTCCCATGGATCGTGACCTACTAAAAAACACAGAGAACGTGGTCCCTACCCTCGGTCCCCTTTGTTCCGATGTGGAGGGTGAAACCGTGGCGGAGTTGGAAGACGCCACCTTATTGAGGAGCATAGCCGGCCTCGCTCTCAGGATAAATTTTCCAAGGCTTTCTTTTTCTTGTCTGCTTTGTTCAATTTTTTTGTCTTTATTTTAGTGCTTTGTTCTGGTCAGCATAGGAGTTCTCGTGATCTTGGAAATCGAAAGCGCTCGAAGGAGGAGTGGCGTAAGGCTAGCTTCAGAAAACTTCAGCACAAATACTTTAAGTATCGGGGCAAGTATCGAGAATTCCGCAGGCGTTTTGGCAAAGGCGGCAATTTGCGGACCTTTTGGTACGAGCTGAAGCAAAAAGATGACGAGCTGGTGAATGTCATCGAGAAATACAGTGTCTTTGAGGGGACGTTAAGAAATAAAGAAGAAAAGCTCGAGGTCAGTAGGGCCGTAGAGGTTCAGTGCAGTGACCTCCAGATGCAGGTGATCGAGTTACGCAGGTAATTGGATGAGTGTCACATGTAGATGGAGATTCTTCATGGCGAGATATCCGAGAAGTAGAGCGAGCTAGATAGGGCGGACTTAGTACGGATATGGGGCTTTAAGGAATATGAAGGCCCTTGAGGTGGTGTTTCGGACCCTCCGTTCTAAGCGGGAGAACGACTTAGAAAGGACAGGGTTAAAAGATGAGCGGCTTGATGAGAGGATCAGAGAGTTGGAGAAAGAGAATTCTGACCTCTATGACCGAGTTGCTGCCCTTGACGCCGAGAAGGCCCAATTACTGGTGTGACTGTCCTCTTCTCATACTTCGATCTTCCCTAATATTCCTCGAGAATTATACGAGGAGTGGATTCATGTCAAGGCCCAGTTGGATGTGTTCCGAGATTTTCAAGCGGCGGGATCTGTCTCTAAGGCCACCCTTGAAGATGCTCGTGTCAAGGCTCGTGAAGCTCGAGTCACTTGCGTGTATGCTCCTGCTACCCCAGAGGCCGACGAGGGCGAGGGGGACGAAGATGTAGACTGGCTTGATCAAAATGCCTGGTATGATGCTGTATTTTCTGAGGGCGAAGGCGGCGATGGTAAGGGCGTTGAAGGTCAAGAGGGTGACGTAGATGAAGGACAGGTCAGCGAGGATGCTGCAGGTGATGAAGGCGGTGGCCAGTAGTTTTATTTTTTGTTTTTTCTGTATATCTTTATGTGTAGTTGGTGGCGTCTTCATGAGCTTTTGTAATGATGTTCTAAGTATGAAATGCTAACTTTGTTATTTGTATCTGATTTTCTTCCTGTGGTTCGTACTTGTATTTTTTGGTTGTAATCACTTTGTTCGAATAAGGTCGAACATATCCTTGGTTTAGTCATCGCCGAGGATCTACAGATGTTAGTTCAAACAAGGTCGAACATAACGCATGGCTGAGGGCTGATAGGTGTTAGTTCGAACAAGGTCAAATATAACCTATGTTTGATTATGGCCGAGGGCTAGTATGTGTTAGTTCAAGCAAGGTCGAACATAACCTACGTTTAATTATGGCCGGTGGCCAGTAGGCGTTAGTTCGAGCAAGGCCAAAGATAACTTACATTTAATTATGGCCGAGGGCCAGTAAGTGTTAGTTCGAGCAAGGTCGAACACAACATACGTTTAATTATGATTGAGGGCTAGTGGGCGTTAGTTCGAGCAAGGTCGAATATAACCTACGTTTAATTATGGCCGAGGACCAGTAGGCGTTAGTTCGAGCAAGGTCGAACATAACCTATGTTTAATTATGGACTAGGTCTGGTAGGTGTTAGTTTGATCAAGGTCAAGCATAACCTACGTTTAATTATGAACGAGGTCCAGTAGGTGTTAATTTGAGAAAGGTCGAACATAACCTACGTTTAGAAAGATATGCTTCTAGGTGCGGAGTTTGTTGACATCGTAAACTTTAAACACTATCGCCTTAGTTGTGCATTTGGAGAAATAGGAATAAATTTCATGCATTGTTGCTTTGCTAATAGTAATAAATTTTTTGGACGTTTGCTAGTCTTTCAGTCCCAGTCCTAGTCTATCCAGTCCCTTCATTGGTCGACCTGGAGAAGGCTTGAGAGGTCGGGCAATGAACTGAGCATCTTGTGCCTCCGTCTTTGCGTACTTCGACTTTAAGTGTCCCCTTCGTCGCCTCGTTAAAAACCTCCTTAAGAAAACCCAATTGGAACAAAACTCAAGTGAGGGAAAAAAGAGTACGACTTGGAGGACGCTTTATCTCTTAGAAGTTGAAGTACTTGAGGTGGGTAATATTCCAGTTGTTTGGTAGTAGCTTTCCTTCCATTGTTTCTAGTTGGAATGACCATTTGTTTGTTGTTGCTGTGATTTTGTACGGGTCGTCCCAATTTGTCCCTAACTTACCTTCTTGTGGGTCTTTGCTTGCTTGTGTTTTAGCTTTAGTACGTAGTCCCCGACTTTGAGCGGCCTGACCTTTGCCTTCTTGTTGTAGTAGTGTTCTGCTTGTTATTTTTGGGAAATCATTCTTATGTAGGTCATGTCTCTTCGTTCTTTGACTTCGTCAAGAATATTTGGTCCCTAACCTCGACCAGTATTACTGCATCAATCCCATAGACTAAAGAGTAGGGCGTCTATCATGTGCTTGTCTTTGGCGTTGTTCGGTACGCCCACAATACCTCTGGTAATATTTCCGACCATAGTTCCTTGGCGTCTTCGAGTTTTTTCTTCGTGATGTTCAATATCGACTTGTTGGAGGACTCCGCTTGCCCGTTGCCCATGGGGTGGTATGGCGTTGAAAGTATTCTTTTGATATGCCACTTCTCAAAAATTTCAGCGACCTTCTTCCCTGTGCATTGAGGTCCGTTATCACAGCTGATCTCTTTGGGGAGGCCGAACCGGCATATGATGTCTTTTAATAGAAAGATGATCACTTCCTGTTCACGTATTTGGGAGAATGATCCTGCTTCCACCTACTTACAGAAATAGTCAATTAAAACCAGAAGGAATCGTACGTTACCTCGCCCTTCTGGGAGAGGGCCCACGATATCCATCCCCCATTTGATGAACGACCAAGGTGAGGTGACCGAGTGGAGGTGTTCGCCTGCTTGGTGAATCATTGGGGCGTACTTTTGGCATTGCTCGTATTTTCTCACGAAGTCTACTGGCTCTTTTTTCATGGTGGGCCAGTAGTACCCTGCTCGTACAAGGCATCTGACCAAATCCCGATTTTTGGAATGAGACTTCGTCGAGTTCCTGCCTTCTGCTTTCATCATTTTTTGGTGCGCTCTCGTAGAAGTATCTCAGACTGGGCTCCCCGACCTTGACCGGTATTACTGCATCAATCCCATAGACTAAAGAGTAGGGCGTCTCTCATGTGCTTGTCTTTGGCGCTGTTCGGTAGGCCCATAATATTTCTAGTAATATTTTCGACCATAGTCCCTTGGCGTCTTCGAGTTTCTTCTTCGTGATGTTCAATATCGACTTGTTGGAGGACTCCGATTTCCCGTTGCCCATGGGGTGGTATGGCGTCGAAAGTATTCTTTTGATATGACACTTCTCAAACAATTCAGCGACCTTCTTCCCTGTGAATTGCGGTCTGTTATCGTAGCTGATCTCTTTGGGGAGGTCGAACCGGCATATGATGTTTTTTCATATAAAGGTGATCACTTCCTATTCACGTATTTGGGAGAACGCTCCTGCTTCCACCCACTTAGAGAAATAGTCAATTAAAACTAGAAGGAATCGTACGTTACCTCGCCTTTCTAGGATGGGGCCCACGATATCCATCCCCCATTTGATGAACGGCCAAGGTGAGGTGACCGAGTGGAGGTGTTCTCCTTCTTGGTGAATCATTGGGGCATACTCTTGGCATTGCTCGCACTTTCTCATGAAGTCTACTGACTCTTTTTTCATGGTGGGCCAGTAGTACCCTACTCGTATAAGGCATCTAACCAAATCCCGATTTTCGGAATGAGCTCCAAAATGGCCTTCGTGGACCTCTTTGAGGACGCGCCACATCTGATTTGGGCCCAAGCATTTCGTTAGAGGGCTGCCGTACGTTCTCTTAATCAAGTCGTTGTGGATGATGTTGTACATGACTGCTTGCATTCTCAGTTTCTTGGCCTCTTTTTTATCACCTAGGAGTACGTCATCCTGCAAGTATGTAAAAATACGGTTGCGCCAGTCCCAAGTCAGGTTTATGGTTCTTACCTCGATTTGGTCTATCGACGAGTTGAGAAGGTGGACTACACTTCTGTCTCCAGTTACAATGTTTTTGGTAGCTGCGGCTAGTTTGGCGAGGCCGTCTGCCTCGGCGTTCTATACTCGTGGGATTTGGTCGAGTTGACATTTATCAAACTCGGGTAGCAACTTGCAGATTTCGGTCTGATATTTCTATAGCCTTTATTTCTTGATTTGGAAAGTCCATGTGACTTGGTTGACTACGAGTTAGGAATTGCAGCGTACTCTTAACCGTTTTTCTCCATACTTGAGTGCCAGCCTTAACCCTACAATTACGGCCTCATACTCGGCCTCGTTGTTAGTCATATCTGGGCACCTTATGGACTGGCGAATCACTTTGTCGGTTGGGACTTCGAGTACGAGTCCCAGTCCAGACCCTGATGCGTTAGATGCGCCGTCGATGTACAGGACCCAGAGGTCATGTGTTTGGAGAGAAGCGTGGGAGTCTTCTCTTTCAACTTCGGGCATTACTTTTGCGCTGAATTCGGCGACAAAGTCAGCGAGAACTTGCAAATTTATCGTCGTTCGCGGTTGATATGTGATATCATGCTTGCTCAGTTTGATGGCCCATTTGTCCAACCTTCCCAACAGCTCGAGTTTATGCAAAATGCTCCTTAGGGGGAAATTCGTGACGATCGAGATGGGGTGGCACTGGAAATATGGTCTAAGCTTTCTTGAAGCTACGACTAAGGCCAGGGCCAATTTTTCTAGGTGAGGGTACCTCGTCTCGGCATCGACTAGTATTTTGCTAATGTAATAGATGGGAGACTGCGTACCTTTATTTTTTCGAACCAGGACTGCGCTTACAGCTACTTCGGATACAACGAGGTAAACGAGGAGATGTTCCCCTATCTCCAGCTTTGAAAGTAGTGGTGGTGATGACAGGTACGCTTTCAACTCCTTCAGGGGTTGGACGCACTCAGAAGTCCATTGGAGGTCGTTATCCTTTTTGAGTACGCCGAAGAATCTATGACACCTGTCTGATGGCCGTGAGATGAATCTCGAAAGGGCGGCGATACAGCCTGTAAACCTCTGAACCTGTTTTTTGGTGGTCAAGATTTTGGTATCCTCTTGATGGCTTTGATTTGATTAGGATTGACCTCGATTCCTCGCTGTGATACTAGAAACCCAAAAATTTTCCCAAGGCCACACCGAACGCGCATTTTTCGGGGTTCAGTTTCATTCTGTATCATTTGAGTATGTCGAAGGTTTCTCTCAGATGGTCGATGTGATCTTCTTTCCTTTTGGACTTGACTAGCATGTCGTCTATGTAGACTTCCATTGTTTTGTTGAGCTGATATTTAAATCACCTTCCTTGGTGAGTGATAAATCTGTTTTTCTCTTGATCTTCTTCTTTCATGAGGATTTGATTGTAGCCTGAATAGGCGTCCAAGAAGCTCAGTAGTTTATGCCCGACCGTTGAGTCAATGAGTTGGTCGATGTGGGGGTAAAGTCAACGAATCCTTAGGGAATGCTATGTTCAAATCTATGAAATCCACGCACATTAGCCATTTCCCATTCTTATTTTTCAACCTCACCACATTGGCGACCCACTGGGATACTTTGACTCCTTGATTGAGCCATTTTCCAATAGTTTCTCCACATCTTCTCGTACCGCATCATTAATCGAGAAGTTGAACTTACGCCTGACCTTCCTCACCGAGGGGTGGAATGGGTCGACATTTAGTTTATGCGTGGCGATTTCCTTCGGAATACCCGGTATATCTGCATGGATGAAAGCAAACAAATCTGCGTTAGTAGTTAAGAACTGACGGAATTTACCTGGTTCCTGAAGTTTGCAGCTGATGTAAGTTTTCTTGTTGTGATCATTGGTATACAATTGAACGGGGTCGAGGTCTTACATGGTCGATTCCGCAGCTTTGACCATATTGAGGTCTCTGATAACGTCTGTGCTATCATCACATATCGACCTCGACCCTGCTGATTGTTATGCCTCTTCTCCTTGGTCCTTCGCTTGTTGAGTGGCCGTGCAGTCTAGGGCGTTGCGGTAGCATTTTTGGGATGTGCGTCATTCCCCTCGTATGATGAATATCCCTAGGGAGTCGGGAATTTGATGACCTGGTATAAGCTGGAGGGGATGGCCCTCATGGTGTGTATCCATGGTCGCCCTATTATGGAGTTGTACACTATGTCTTGGTCCATGATATGGAACGTGGTTTCCAAAGTGACGCCACTGGCCAGAACTGAGAGCATGACTTCGCCTGAAGTCTACTCAACTGCATTGTTAAAACCAATTAGCGTGATGCAATCCGATATTATCTTATATTTGAGTTTCATTTGTGCAAGAACTCGAGGATAGATAATACACGTGCCACTCCCATCGTCTACCATAATGCGTCTCATATCGATATCTAAAATTCATAAAGTAATAACAGGGCATCATAGTGAGGGAAAACCAAACCGTTGGTATCTGACTTATCAAAGATGATACTTTCTTCGATTTCCTCGTACCGTTCGTGGGTGATATACCGTTTGAGCTTGTGGGTAGTGGTGAACTTTACGTTGTTAATTGACGCATCTTTGTCACCGTCGATGATCATATGGATGGTGCGGGTTGGTGAGGGCGGTTTCAGCTACCCTTGATGTTGTTCGCGGCCTCTGGCAAAGTAGGTCCTTCCTCGGTCGCTCAACAACTCTTTGAGGTGTCCCTGATTATGACCTCCTGCTTTAAGGTGATGCAATCTTCGATTTTGTGCCTTCGCTCTTGATGGAACTCGCAAAGGGCGTCCGATTTTCTAGTACTCGGATCTGACCTCATCTTTTGAGGCCACTTCACCTTTGGTCCAAGCTTCTCCAAGGCATAGACTATTTTTGTAGGTGACACACAAAAGTTGTGAGCGGATAGTAAATGAGGCATACCTCTTTCGTTAAGGTGAGTCCCTATCCTTGATCTAGGTGGGCCTTCTTCGTGGCGGGAGGGGGGCAATGGCCGCTCTGACATATTGTTTGATGACTTTCCCTGTTGAGTCGTGAAGCAGCAAAGTCCCTTCTGGTATCATTTCTTCGATCCTTTCTAGATTCGGCATGTACCGAGGTTAGTCGATGAGTTGGTCCATTGAGGTCGTCGTCGTCTGCTCGGACCTCGGCACAATATGCGTTATGTATTTTATCCCAAGTGGTTGGGGGATACTTCATCAGTCGACTCAATAGCTTTCTTGTCGCTCTCGAACCGTCCCTGCTCAGTCCATTCTGGAAGGCTACGACTGCCATCCCCTCCGACGCGTTCGATAGGGTCATCCTTACTCGGTTGAAACGGGAGAGGAAGTCCCTCAATCCTTTTCCTGGAGATTGCTTAATAGCAAATATATCATTCACTCTTACCTCGTCTTTCTTGGCCCCAGCATGGGCCGTTACGAACTTATCGACCATCTCTTCGAAAGTTTCAATGGAGCGCGCAGGTAGTTGTGAATACCATGTCAATGCTTCCCTTGTGAGGGTTTTACCGAATTTCTTCAACAAAATGGAGGATACTTGTTCTTTGGCGAGATTGTTGCCTTTCACGGCAATGACGTAGTGGGTCATATGATCTTCAGGGTCGGTCATGCCATCATATTTTTAGGTAGGGCGGCATTTTGAAGGTCTTCGGTATGGCATGCGGGGATGCATCGTCGTTGTATGGCTGCTCGACAAATCATCCAGCGTCTCTTTTCGGCAACAGTTTGGGGGCGCCCAGTATTTTATTGACCTTTTCCTGGTGTTCTTTCATTTGATCTCGAGGTTCCTTATTCTCGTTCTCCATTTCCTCCATCCTTTTCAAAATGGTTGCAAGAGCGTTATCACGTGTATTGTCATTGTGAGTAATACCCGTTATTGGAGGTGGAGGGAGTTGGTCATATTGTTCGTTCGCCCGTTTCATAGTGCAAATCCTTGCATTTTCCAAAGTCGCATCTCGGGCACACTTGTTGAGGACGCCAGTTAGCGTGTCGGTGAGCCATGGTTTTTTATAGCTGGGGGCGTCTCTTCCCCCACAGATGTGGAGACTCCCTTACCAAGAGATTTTGTGATGCTGCAGTGAGGAGGGGGTGACCCATCTCGCCTAGGGGTGGCGTTGGGCGTTGCGTCTTCGTCCGCTGTTTCACAACTCTCATTGATGACGCTCATGAGGTTGGTTGGGAGGTTACTTATTATTCTCGTCATTGTTTTTCTATTACCTGCCATATTGGATTTGTGCATACAAAGAAAAGAGATCTTATTCTTGCTCTTTTTTTACGTTAGCGATCCGTGTTAGTTATAGATCTAGAAGAAACTACAAATTTAACTAGAAAGTCTCCACAGACGGCGCCAAATTGTTTGACCAAAAAGTATGATTTTCGGCTAAAAGAGTTGAGTTTGTATAATAATGGGTTAGACCTAGTTAAAAATAATATCCCTAGATGTGAGTTCAGAAAACGTGAGTAATATTAGACATATCTGAAAATGTGTTGACTATAACATACATTGATTGTTCTGAAAAGTATGAGCAATAATTGGGGGGAGGGGAACTAACAATAAATAACATTAAATGACATTTAAGTAAATAAGAAAAGTGGTTCACCCAATAAAGGATGAACTAGATGATTGTCCCTCCTGACAATGATGAATGACAAATAAATCATCGAATGTTCGAATTATCCCTAAATCCTATGAAAAAGTGTGGAATAATATGAACAACGATCTTGATGAAAAGGTAGTGTTTGTATCTTTATAAAAGAGAGATAATCTTTTCTCAAAAGTCTGTTCTTATCAAATAAATGTCACATGCCCTACATCGCTATCTCTTTTTCTATATACATGAGACATACCCCTAACACACCCTAATAGTACAAGTGCAGACCAGAATATTCTCTTTAATATCCCATTTTGAAAACTACGCGTTACAACTCTGCAAATGGTGTTCGATCTCGCCCGTTGTTGACATCTCGATCACAATCCTTAATATTTCCTGGTCGACCTAGACTGACCCATTCTTTAATGCTATATTGCCCTAATTATTTTAGCTAATTATTTTAGCGCAGTTTTCGATCTATACAATAATGTTAGTATGTGTCGCAGCAATGGTCTAATGTGAACATGATTGGTTCAAAAGCTGAAAAAGGGTGCCCAGGAAAACGACAGAAACCAAAGAGAACATGATTTGATGCAAGAGATGCACGTACATGAAACTCTACGCGACCACCGTTGGTTCGTTTTCGATATTCTCGTCTTCGACTACAAGTACTAGTGATATTATCTAGAAGACTTCATTTCTCCAAAATCAAATTTTAGGATCCACATATAAAAAATCATTGCACGCCACAAAAAATTGTAATTTTATTGAAGGGTTTGATGAATGTCTTTACTCTAGATATTTTTAACGTTTCCTTTTGCAATGCTATAAATTCATTTTTTTTTAGCCAGAAAGAGGAGGAAATTAGTTACGTTGATATTAGATGAATATCAACATGGCAAGCATTGGAACTTCAAAATTAGGTGTTATGCCGGAGGTAATGGGATTTTCACACCAAGAACTGTCCCTTGTCATGTTTAAGAAATTCAAGCTGGCTAGAAAACAACTTCTCCACCAAAATCTCACATTTACTAATCGCCGGAAAAATGGAATTACTCGAGCCATAGCACCAGAAGCAACCAAGGTAAAAAAATTCCCTCTCTGTTCTTTCCTCCTTCAATAAAGGAAGGCGAGCAGCTTCAATTTTGAGTCTCTTTGTCTACGTGTTTAGTGGACCGTGAATTAGAGGTGATAGTGCACTTTGGATGTTTTTTTGGCACTAGTAGTCTGTCAAGTGGCCACATCAAGATTTTCGCTAAAGTTATTCAAGATTTAACATATATGTGTAAAAAAGTAATTTTTGAGCTACATACGCAACATAATTTTCTATATACACGGACACGGTATTACTTTTTCGATGAAGAGTATTCCACTGACCACCTTTCAGTCTAGTGGCTTTGCCATGGAGTCTGTCTCTACCCCTATGATATGTCTCTGGTAGTTTTGTAAGAAAATGATACTCTTGCATGGAAGATACAGTAGCAGTATTCAGTAGTAACATTTATCCGCAGGTTAAAGTGAAAGTCAGTCCAATTATAAATTTCTGTTTCTGTCATTGTCATGGAGTCTGTAGTTATACTTTTCTTATCTAATCTTTACCAGAAGAAAATCCTGAATGATAGCAATTCCTTGATATCCATAATGAGCAATTAGATATTTTGATTTTCGACTAGGCTATATCTTCTGCTAGTCTAAGATTGTGCAACTTCTGAAAGATATCTAATGAAGTAGAGAAAAAAAAAGTGGATACAACAACAATTATGTCTCAGTCCAAACAATAAGCTTGGATCGGCTAGATGAATTTTGATTGACCATGCTCCCCATTAAGTTCATTAGGCAGGAATACTCATCGCTATATACTACGACTAGGTTAAGAGAAACAAAATATCCATGAAGTTGGAAAATGGAATGGAGATAGAATACCAAGCTGCAACCTCTATATTGTCTTTTCCTAAGAATTTAACTGAAAAACTTCTCTTGGTTTCTTTTATGATGCAGGCAACTGGTCCAACATCTAGCAGTGTCCCTTTAGCCAACTATGTGCCTGTTTATGTAATGCTTCCAGTAAGTCATAGACCTTGTCATTGGGCTTGAAACTACATTGATGGCAAATGCTAGTTTTAACATCTTCTATTTTCTTTTTTACTGCTGGTGATGAACAGTTAGATGTTATTTCACTAGACAATGTTTTTCGGAACCAAGATAAGTGTGAGAAGCAGTTCAAGGAGCTGAGAGCAGCCGGAGTTGATGGGATCATGGTGGATGTCTGGTGGGGGATCGTTGAGGCCAATGGCCCCAGGCAATATGATTGGTCTGCCTACAGGAGCTTGTTCCAACTTGTTCAAAAGGCTCGCCTCAAAATTCAAGCTATTATGTCATTCCATCAATGTGGTGGAAATATCGGAGATGATGTTTACATTCCTATACCCAAATGGGTGCTCGCAATTGGAGAAAACAACCCTGATATTTTCTATACTAATCGGGATGGTACCAGGAACAAGGAATGCCTCTCACTTGCTGTTGATAGCCAACCTCTGTTTGAAAGTCGGACTGCTGTCCAGGTACTTCTCAGGAGGATCAATCCAACTCTTTGCCTCAGATCCCAACAGACGTGTATAGTTTTGAGTTTAGACTCTTAAAATTCCTGATGCATTTAGATGTACAGTGACTACATGAGGAGCTTCAGAGAGAATATGTCTGATTTCTTGGAAGCTGGAAGCATAGTAGACATAGAGGTAGGACTTGGCCCTGCTGGTGAGCTAAGATATCCGTCATATACTCAGTCTCAGGGATGGAAGTTCCCTGGCATTGGAGAATTTCAGGTCAGACTTGGTTCAAGCTGATTCCACTTTTGTACCTCAAGACTCTAATTCTTTATTCATTTTGATAATCAAATGCTGCAGTGCTACGACAAGTATATGAGAACAGATTTCAAGGAGGCAGCGACAAATGCAGGCTACCCACAGTGGGATCTTCCCGATGATGCAGGAACATATAATGATATACCTGTCAAAACAGGATTCTTTGGACCAAACGGAACGTACCTTACAGAGAAAGGGAAGTTCTTCTTGACTTGGTACTCTAGCAAGCTACTGCTTCATGGAGATCAGATCCTTGATGAAGCAAACAAAGCTTTCCTGGGATGCAAAGTGAAGCTATCAGCTAAAGCAAGTCTTAGTCCATCAAGAAATTCTTTAATCTTGATGTAACTGATCCATTTTGACCGCGCAAGCTAAGAGAATTTTCCCTTCTGTCGATTTTGCTCATGCAGGTAGCTGGAATTCACTGGTGGTACAAAGATGCCAGCCATGCTGCAGAGCTAACATCAGGATATTATAATTTGGACAATCGAGATGGATATCGACCAATAGCGAGGATGATGTCAAGGCACCATGGTACCTTGAATTTCACTTGCCTTGAGATGAGGAATTCAGAACAGCCAGCTTATGCTAAGTCTGGTCCTCAAGAGTTAGTTCAACAGGTTAGATTAGAAACTCAAGGCTTTTCTAACACGAACGTCGTTGTTTGCCAACTCTCTGTCCAGTGTAGATCTTGGACAAACTATGACTTGACCTTTACACTTTACCTGATTATGTACAGGTTTTGAGTGTTGGCTGGAAAGAGAACATTGATGTAGCAGGTGAGAATGCACTTTCAAGATATGATGGCTATGCCTACAACCAAATCCTTCTCAATGCTAGGCCAAATGGTATCAACAAAAGCGGTCCACCAAAACTAAAGATGGCTGGGCTGACTTACCTTCGATTATCAGACAAACTCCTTCAAAAGAGGAACTTCAATACCTTTAAAACATTTGTCAAGAAAATGCATGCCGATCTGGTAAGTAGCCTCCTAACTAATTTTTTGTCAGAAAAATGGTATGAGGGGTGGGAGTTGGTTCTTTAGAAAAGTTTGAGTTTCTAATTCTTGTGATTGCTGTCTTTTACAGGATTACTGTCCAGAATATGAAAAACCAGCTCCACTGAGCAGATCAAAAAGGGAGATTTCAATGGATGAACTTGTAACAGCAACCCAACGAACAAAACCGTTCCCATGGGATGAACAGACAGATGCAAGAATTGGCGGTATATTGGCTGAATATTGGGATAGGCTGCTTAACAAGTTCTTTCTCTCTAACTGACACCTATTTTGCCATGAAAAGACTCATTATTCTTAAGTTGCCGAAATTCACATGCGGGGAAAATCACATTTTGGATCTATATGTATATGTAAATTTGAATGTAAAGATATGTAGGAGACTTTTATGTCTATATGCACTTCACATTAAATCTCAGAGAGAACAAATCTCATACATGCTGGTATGAAAATCTATACGTCTGTCTTATATTTATATAAGGATGAAATTATTATTTATCTCATGTCAGATACGTGTAGTAATGTTGAAACAACAACAACAATAATAAACCAAGTGTAATCCCGCAAGTGGTACGCAAACCTTACCCCTATCTAGAGAAAGTAGAGTGGTGGTTCTCGATAGAACCTCGGTTCAAAGAAAGATGAAGAAAAGCAGTAGCACAAGGCAAAAACACCAGCAAAATAACAAGAAAACCGAAGTGAAAGAAACATCAGGTGATAACTTAAGGAAATCATTATTCTGATCCTAATTCCTGATATATAGACTTTGGCTGAAAATATGACCAAAATTTGACTTGGGAATCTTGGTATGTTTAGTGAAATAATGAAAAGCTGGAAATGCTCGAAAGCTATACTTGTAACTTGTAAGTTAGTTCTGGTACTGTGTAAATGAAGAACAACTGAATATGACAAAAGAGAGGGAATTGTGTCCTTAGATCCATTCCATGTATGATAGAAATCACCTCACATCCCTTCTAATAAAGGCCATTCCTGCAAGTCTGCAACACAGCACTCCTAGAAACCAAACTTTCTCTAGCACGTCATGGAAAGGACAATATGCACGAACTTCTGATTGGTACATGGAAGAAATTGGCTAATTCAACCGCCTTTTGTTCAATTCTGGTTGAGTCAATATCTCGTCACTACAAGTCAAGCAAATGAACCCCTGGCCTTAACGTATACCTCATAACAATTTATCTCCAGAGCATATAACGATCCTTTCACAATTGAGGTTTTAATTTACCTACTAAAATATCACGTCTCTATCCAAGATTCTGACTGCTTTCTTCGAACTAATTCATATGCATTTTTTCATTAGACTTCTTTTAGTTTCTTAGTAAGAATGAGTAAGGATTTCCTGCCTACATGGTAGACATTATAAGACATACAACAACAACAGATCCAGCGAATTCCTACAAGTGAGGTCTGAGAGGGTAGCGTGTACGCAGATCTTAACCCCTACCTTCAACCTACACGGTAGACATAAGTAATAAATAAAAGAATACTAAAGATTCGAGTTATTGAATAACTCTTATGATTGGCTCACCATTAAGGTAGCATTTAGCCCTATCTTGACAATATTGTTATATTGATCAACTGAACTTGCAAGGTTGGGATTTGAGTTTGATCAGGAGACAGGCCTTGTAAAGTTAACAAGTTATTGTGTACTTTCCCCATTGAGACTCCATTCTCTCTACATTACTAGCTAGATATGCAATAACACTAGTAGGTAATAACTGAGCTAAACCATTCATCTCTTGAGGTATTATTTTTTTTTTTTTTTGGTGAAAGAGAGTCGGACTTCATGGTCCCTAGACCCTACTTGTAGGAGTACACTGGGTTTGTCATTGTTACCGTAGAGTCGGACTACACGGCAGAAAAAAAGATGGAAATGTTTGTTCTGTTTTGACATGAACCGCATGTGGTTAGTTGTTAGGGGCCTAACTCTTTGAATCGGGCTTGGTGCGGTTATGGCAAGGATTGGGGCGTGATGCCATTGCCATTGGCCCATGCGGGAGCAAAACGATCATGCGGGACAATGGACGAGAAACATTGTCAGGAGAATAAGTTTTGGCCAAGGTCTTGGGACAGGCAAGACAAGCTTGGCAAAGGCTTGATGAGGCAGTGTGGGCAAGTTGAGGCGGCATGGCACGACATGCGCGCCAAAATCAGAGGTAAGGGCGATTCGGATTGTGGGAGCGCCAAGTACAAGTTAAGCTAAATCAAAATGGTGCGAAATGATGGCAAAGGGTTTCAATATCTAAGGAAAAGCTACGTGAAACAAAATACAAGCAATGGCCCGGGTGAAACAAGTGTTGACAAAGACAAGGCAGAAATGCGGCTAAGGTAATGTGCGGGCGACAAGAGTGTCGGGCGTGTGCGGCAAAATCATGGGCAGCAGATTGCGGACAAGGCATTGGCACGGAGCAATGTCAAAATCAGCCAAGGCTGGGTGTAATACTAGTCTTGGGCGTGCAATAGCGGGCCAAGAAAAGGGGCACATGCAGTACACTTGCCAAAAGCAGTGGGCCCTTGTATTTTTATAATGACTTGTATCCATGTCTGTTTAATGCTCTTATGTAATATCACTTCATGTGGAAAATGGCCTAAGTAGTTGGGGATGTCAACTATAAGTTAGGACAGATTTAGCAAAGCTATGTACAAGGCAGGTTTCAGTGGAAGGTGGGACTAGTGCTCCACCAAAGAGCTAAGTGCTCCACAAAACAGGGCCAAGTGCTCCACAATACATGCTTATGAGGGCCATTTCGTGGGTAATGCCCCATTAAGTGGTTAAGTGCTGATTTAGTACTTGAAGTGGGACAAGCACTAGAATGAATTGTCCCTTTGTAAGTTACCTCTTCAAATCTTCCAGTGGCAGCACCTATACTTATAAATAGGTGGGAATTTCGTGTGGAATTCAACAAGAGAGAAGTAAGAAGAGGGTCTTCAAAGAAGAAGAGTGTCTTCAAAGAAGAAGAGTGTCTTCAAAAGGAAGTTCGGTTGTGAGACTTCCAAGTGAGAAACAAGAGAGAAACGTGAGGGTTTCTAAGTGTTTCAAAAGGGGGCTAAGGCTGGGTATTGGGCAGGTCTTAGTGTGCAAGATCGACTTGTGATCTTTGCTAGACGAAGTGGGCTGTGAACGACTTGTGTTCATAGTAAAGTGGGAAATAAGAAAGAAACGTGAGGGTTTTTGAGTGTTTCAAAAGCGGGCTAAGGCTAGGCATTGGGCAGGTCTTAGTGTGACAAGATCGACTTGTGATCTTGGTTGGTCGAAGTGGGCTATGAACGACTTGTGTTCATAGAAAAGTGAGGGTTCCTTTGTATATTTTCATATTAATACAAAGGTAGGAATTTTTTCATATTTAATTGTGCTCTCTTTTATGTTGCTGCCGAATTTTGTAAAAGGCCGAACTTGTTAAAAAGTTGCCTAAGTGTTGGAAAATGCTGAGTAACTTGAGTGTCAGGTTGCTGCCGCGCAGTGTCATCTTGCAAAAAATTTAGCTCTGTGACATTAGCCCACCATCAAATTTTGAATAATTAACTGGATTAGCATCCCATATTAGCTATAAACTTAAAATAAACCTCTTTAATTTTTATAACTTATTTTAATTGTTGTCCACATATGTATTACTTATTTTAGCCAATTACGTAGGTAAAATTGTAGGGATTATTTAAAATTCCCTAATATAAGAGATTGTAGGAGATACGGTACACATTCTGAAGTTATTTGGGGAAGAAGAAGATAGAAATGAAAGAGAAAAGAAGAATTCTCATTAATTGTGTAGTGTGCTAGATCTGGATTACATATATATAGAGATTAGCTTAACTAACTCCTAACTACCTACTTAACAACTTAACTACTTAACTAACTTATGAACAATGACATTTATGTCCTTATATTATTTAACAATCCCCTCAAGTTAGGTGGTGTAAAAATGTCAAACACACCTAACTTGGAGCTCAAATATAAATGTTGAACCTTACTTAAACCTTTTGTTAGCAAGTTTGCTGCTTGATCATTTGTGGAGATATATTTTGTGTTGACTAGTCCTTGTTGGATAGCTGCTTTGCTGTCAGTAAATATGTCAACTGGTAGGTTGACTTCAGCATCAATCTCTTTCAGCATTCCTAGTAACCATGTTAATTCTGCCACAGTTGCAGTTAAACTTTTGTATTCTGCCTCGCCTGAGCTTCTAGAAACAGTAGTTTATTTCTTGGATTTTCAGAAAACTAAAGAGTTGCCCACCTTGATTAGAAAACCAGTAACTGGACTAGCTGCCCAGTCTACATCACAATATGCAGTGACAATGTTGTTGTGATGACTAGATAGTAGAATACCTTGACGTGGACTATTTTTAACATACTTCACAATTCTTAATGTTGCTTCCATTAGAGACTTTTTTGGTTGTTGAAGAAATTGGCTTAGAGTCTGGACTCCAAATGATATATCTGGTCTTGTTACAGTCAAGTATAGAAGTTTTCCTATTAACCTCTGATAGGCAGCCTGATCAACAGTGGGATCTGCTTCTGATTTTTCATTCTTCCAAATATGTTCATCATACTGCTTAGTTGTAAGCTTCCCATTTGTATCAATTGGTGTAACTGTTGGTTTAGATGTTATTAATCCTACTTCTGCAATAAGTTCCGATGCATATTTCCTCTGATGCATAACAATACCTTCACCGGATCTAGCAAATATTAAGCCCCGAAAATACCTTAACTCCCCCCCAGATTTTTCATTTTGAAAATGTTCTGCGGGGAATTATCGGCGTCTTGAATGAATTTCAAATTGTCACCAGTAAGTAACATGTCATCAACATATATTAAAACCAGTACCATACCTTCAGTTGTCCTTTTTATATATAATGAATGATCATACTGACTTTGCTTGAACTGTAATTTTATAAGAGTTTCAGATAGTTTCACATTCCATTGTCTTGGGGCTTGCTTTAATTCATACAAGGATTTGGTAAGTCTGCATACCATCTTCTTCCCCTGACTTCCAAATCCATGAGGTAAATCCATATATATTTCATCAAGTAAATCACCTTGAAGAAAGGCATTGTATGCATCCATTTGATGTATATGTCATTGTCTAGCAGCTGCCGGTGTCAGTATTGTTCTAACAGTTATCATTTTTACCATAGGTAAAAATATTTCTTGATAGTCAATCCCTTCTTGTTGGCTATTACCTTTGGCTACAAGCCTAGCCTTAAATCTTTCTATCTCCCCTGTAGCTTGATATTTTATTTTGTATATCCATTTACAGCCAATAGGTTTCTTTCCTTCGGGTAGTTTGACTAATGTCCAAGTGTTATTGCTTTCTAATGCCTTTATTTCTTCTTGCATTGCTGCTATCTATCTAGGATCTTTACTGGCTTCAACATATGTAGTAGGCTCAGTGGTAGAAAAGAAAGATGCAATAAAGGCTTGGTATTTTGGAGATAGGTGATCATATCCTATGTATTTGTTCAAAGCATAGGGCACCTCTTGATGAATATTTAATGACACAAAATCTTTCATCCAAGCTGGTGGTTGTTTATCTCTGTTAGACTTTCTTACTGAAAGTTGTTGTGTATTGGATTGACCTCTAGTCAGTGTTCCAGTTGATACATTTTGAGTATTCTGATGTACTTGAATTTCTCCTTCAATAGACATCTGATGATCAATAAAAGCATTGTCTTACTGAATATCATGGTGTCCTTCTGTGTTATCAACTGGTGATGTTTGAGTTATTGTTGGTGCTTCAGAGCTACCTACATTAATGTGATTGTTAGTCTGTTGACCTGCGCTAGTCTCAAACACAATGTTAGTATCATCTATATAAGATCCTGTAGATGGTGTAGTATCTACAAATAGAGGTGTCACAGATGGAAGTGTTCCTTTGAATGGGAAGATGTCTTCTCTGAATATGACATCTCCGTTGACAAAAAATGATCTGTTGTCTAGATCATATAGTATATAGCGTTTGTGCACTTCTGAATATCTCATATGAATAGACTTCTTTGATCTAGGCATCAACTTATAATGTTCTTGTATAATTTTTGCAAAGCACAGACACCTTAACACTCTTAAATGTTTCAGTGAAGGTTTTCTGTTGTGTAGCCTTTCATAGGGAGATAAGTTTTCAATTACTGAACTAGGTAATCTGTAAATCAAATATACTGAAGCAAGGATGCAATGACCCCAAAATCTGATAGGGATGTGTGCTTGCAGTCTTATATCTCTTGTTACTTCTAAAATGTGTCTGTGTTTTCTTTCAGCTACCCCATTCTGTTGAGGGTGTAAGCACAAGTTCTTTGATGTATCATTCCCAGATTTTTAAATAAGCATGCACAAATAGAATTCACAAACTCTGCGTCATTATCTATTCTGATAACTTTGATAGTTTTATTGAACTGAGTCTTTACAAATCTGAAGATATGATACAATATAGGAAAATAGCTGACTTTTGCTTAAGCAAGAAAACCCAAGTCATTCTATTGTAATCATCCACTATAGTGAGAAAGTACTTGTTACCATCAAAAGTAGCTACTTTGTATGGACCTCATAGGTCTACATGAATCATATCAAAACAACAAATACTTCTTATACTACTAGTTGGAAATTGAATTCTAGTTTGCTTAGCATAAGGGCAGATTGTACATTTATCTACTTTGTGCTTAATACTTTGTAGACTAACAGAAAGTATTCTCTTGAGTACTAGTATAGATACATGTCCAAATCTTTGATGCCACAGCTCCATATTGATTTTATTAGCCTCACTTGTTGTCAGTTCCTTAGCAGCACACACATCCCTATTGTTGTTCCTTGCAAGTTGAGTTAACAAGATGTATAATCCTATTTCTTTTTTACCAATCTTCCTCACCTTCCCAGTGAAGAGATCCTGAAAAATACAAAAATCAGGAAAGAATATTGTTGCACATTGTAGTTCTTTTGTCATTTTGGAAACTGAAAGAAAATTATACTTAAACTAAGGCACATGGAATACATTAGTTACAGTACTCTTAGCAGAAATTGAACTTGCTCCTGTGTGAGTAACTAAAGATACATCACCATTTGGCAGAAGAACTTTCTTAGGATTAGTAATATGTACTATTGTAGATTTGTTGAGAAGGTTAGAATCAGATACCGTGTGATTTGTGGCACATGTATCTGTAATCCATTCTTATGAGCCATTTGAAACCAAAAATATTGTGTCAGTACTTGTTGCATTTGCAGCTGAATCTATACTAGCAGTAGGTGCTGGAGCCCCTCCTTTGTTAAACAGATGAACAATCTGATCATATTGCCCCTTTGTAAAGGCATAATTTCCCAGCTGACTTGTAAGAGCTTCCACTCTCTCACTATAGTTTCCCAACTGATCATACTGACTTTCATTAGCAGACCTGTCCATTGCTTTTGAATTTTGACCATAGTTGAACATAGGTGCAACAAAATTACTGTTACTTTTAGCTAAAACATTGGCATTATGAGTTGCATTATATCCCTTCTTCTTCTGCCTAAAATCCTGAGGATATCTCACTAACTTGTAATATTTTTCTTTGGTTTGATCCTTTATTTTGCAGTATTCACAAAATTGAACATGAACATTGAAGTTCCTTTTGAGCCTATGATTCTTACCGCCCCCACCAGTTCTGGTATACAATGCAATGTCAAAATTTTCAACTGGATTAACTCCTAAAATTCCAGAATTTACTGATATGGATCTTTGACTTTCATCACTCACAATCAAAGGATATGCTTGGTTAACAGTAGGTATGGGTGTTTTCATCAAGATTTGACTTCTTGCTTGAGAGTAGGACTCATTAAGTCCCATCAAAAATTGGTATAACATTAATTTTTGTAAATTAGCAAACTCCCACAACTTAGGACAATCACAACCAGGAGAAGGAACCAAGGCTTCAAATTCTTTCCAAAGATCTTTGAGTTTAGAAAAATACACAGAAACAGATGCAGAACCTTGAGATAGAGTGACTATTTCTTTATGCAAATTAAATGTTCTTGAGCCATCTATCTTATTAAACCTTTCTGACAAATCTTCCCACACAGTTTGTGCACTCGAGGCATACATGATGCCTCCAAGAAGACCTTTAGCTACTGAGTTCATCAGCCAAGATAACACAATGGCATTCACTCTTTTCTAGTGATTCCCCATTGAATCTGGAAATTTTTCTTTGTTGCGTGTGCCATGTACTATTCCTAACTTGTTTCTTCCTAAAAGAGCAACACGCATAGATCGATTCCAAATAGAATAGTTTCAATACATGTAAGCTAAAACGATATGATCTGAATTCCACTAACATCAGCAGGAGAAAAAAATAATGGGTGATTGTAGTCGATCCCAGGCACCTGATTTCCAGTTGCAGTTTGGCTTTGATTCCCAGTATTCAGATTCACTTGTTCATCGATTGATTCCATTTTTTGTTGCTTCTTGCTTCAAGAATTTCGAGATTTTCAATTCACAGGTTATGAATTGTAGAATTTTTGACAGAATTGCAAACACAGAACATTTCAGAAGAAACCAGACTTTGAAAATTGAGAAGAGATAGAGTTACGGAAGAGAGATCGAAAACTTCAACTTCTTGAGTCAAAGAAGCTCTGATACCATGAAGTTATTTGGGGAAGAAGAAGATAGAAATGAAAGAGAAAAGAATAATTCCCATTAATTTTGTAGTGTGCTAGATCTGGATTAATCTCTCTCTCTCTCTATCTATCTATCTATCTATCTATCTATATATATATATATATATATAGAGAGAGAGAGAGAGAGAGAGAGAGAGAGAAAGAGAGAGAGAGAGAGAGAGAGAGAGAGAGAAAGAGAGAGAGATTAGCAAACTAACTTCTAACCACCTACTTAACAACTTAACTACTTAACTAACTTATGGATAATGACATTTATGTCCTTATATTATTTAACACATTCTCTATTGCATCATCTTCTATTTCTCTCACTAGAATTTCGTTCCTCCTCCCCTCATCCTCTATGTCATTTATAGAGTAGTAATATTTATACAACAAGTTTACAGAGTTAAACACACATTATACATACAGACAAAAAAATATTTTTTTACATAGCAGTACAATAGCCGTCTTTATACATAAATGATTCTGTTTCAGCTCTCTCTCTC
>AWOL01S0021301.1:0-22650 GCA_000715115.1 Nicotiana otophora
AATACTTCCCATTTAGCTAATTGTCTATTTCATACACACTATATAATCCAAATATGTTTTCAAATTTTTCTTTTCCTACCATTTTAGCTTGTTTGGATTGTTGTTACATGTCGTTTTATAATTTATCATATTGTACTATATTGTTTGATGAATACAACGTTTGGACATATTGAATCATTTGTTGTCGTTTCATGATGTCACACACCAACAATATGAAGCATAAACTTGCAATATTACGAAGAAAAAATAGGATACGAAGTAGAATTATTATATAAAAGAGAATGATAAAGGATAAAATATGATTATTTAATAATACAGACAAGACGAGAGAAAAAATAAGATAACGACGCTATCACACCAAATCCGTTTTCCATAAAGTGACATTTTTCGTCGTTACATGACGGATTTAAAGATACGATGCAATAAAATTTAAGTAACAATCAAAACAAATATTATATTTAAAGTAACAATAAGTAATAACCATCCAAACAAGTGGTACCATATCATGATAGGAAAAGTTTGGAATTGAAAAATAATGGGCCTCATTTTTAACTTTTCGCGATTTTTCCTTTTGCCACAGCAATTATCTGAAATTAAAGAATACATATTAAGTATGCAGTTCAAATGTTTTATTTTAATAAATTCTATAATATTCATATTTTGACGTTTTCTAAGTTTTTATTAAAAGGTCCTCAAAATACTTAATTTCGGATAGATGTAACTTTGAACAATAATAGACCTGGAAGATGCGAACAAGTATATTTAAGGGTAGTCTTATCTTATGAGTGGATTAATATGGAAATAATTCGTTTTCTTGTTTGTTGACTTTCCAGTATCCTCAAGGGTCTGTTCAATAGGATAAAATTAATATCAAAGGGTAATGTTCAACAGGATAAAATTAATATTAGTTATTTAATAAAAATATTTATGACATATTTAGACTATCACAAAAACAACAATATCCGGTAAATTCCTACAAGTGAGGTTTGGGGAGGATAAGATGTACGCAGCCTTACTCCTACCATGGAATGACAGAGATACTGTTTCAGATAGACCTTCGACTAAAGAAAAGATGAAAAGAAGCAATGGCAACAAGTAGTAACAACAAGAAGATATTACGAAGATTGAAGCCAAGATAGCAATTAAACGATAGGTAGTAATAGTGTTAATAAAAAGATATCATATTAATACTAATGTTATCGAACTAAGGAAGAGAAAGAGAAACACTTGACTATCTACTAACATTCTACCTTAATCCCCGACCTCCACACCCTCTTATCAAGGGTCATGTCCTCAGTAAGCTCCAGCTGCGCCTTGTCCCGCCTAATTACCTCTCCCCTAGACTTTTTTGGCCTACCTCTACCCCACCAAAGCTAATCTCTCACACAACCTAACTGGGGTATTTTTGCTTCTCCTTTAAACATGCACGAGTCATCTCAGCCTCGCGTCCCACATCTTATCCTCCAAGGGGGTCACTCCCACCTTATCCGAATAACTTTATTCCTAATCTTATCTAATTTGGTATGCCTACACATCCATCTCAACATCCTCATTTCAGCTACTTTCATCTTCTGGACATAAGAGTTCGTGATTAGCCAATACTATGTCCCACACAACATAGTCGGTTCAACCAATACTTTGTAAAACTTACCTTTAAGTTTCAGTGGAACAATATTATTATCACAAAAGATACCAGAAGTGAGCCTCCACTTCATCCACCCTGCTCCGATACGATGTGTGATATCCTCATCAATCTTCCTATCATCTTGTATTGCTGACAAAAGGTACTTGAAACTTTTTCTCCTGGGATGACTTATGTAACAAGCGTCATATCCATGTTCACTTCCTGGGTAACGTTCTGACCTTGCACTCCAAATATCCGGTCTTGGTCCTGCTCAACATAAAACCTTTAGATTTAAGAGTTTGTCTTCAAACCTTCAGCCTCTCGTTAACACCGTTTCGCATCTCGTTCATCAGAATTATGTCATCTGTAAATTATTTATCCGTAAAATAGTACAGTTAAATTTATTCGTGGTTTCTAGACAAGTGAGTTAATTTGATCCAAAAGATAATGAAATAACAGAGGAAACATAAAATACTTAGCCTTAGAATGTAGATGGAATGACATAGCTGATGAGTTCGGGAACAGGGTTTCCGGGAACGACAATGATGAGATCAAAAGCGAGAGAATAAAATTATATTAAGATGTTGTATTGAATGTAGTGTAAGTTAGCCAGAAAATTTCCCTTTATAATGATAACAAAGCTCTCTATTTATAGCTATGTCTAGGATCATGCCCTTCTTTAATGTCACTTATGAGAGTCATTGATGAAGATGTAACGTTAGACATAAATGCCAAATTCCTTGTAACGGGCCATCATCCTTAATGCTACAAAATATTCTATATTAAATGATACTGGGCGCAAAGCATTTAATACTCCTTTTATGATCGTTATTCCTTCCGGTGATAAGTAAAATAGCTATGTTCGGTGGCCATCTCCAACTTGTGTTCCACGTGTCCTTCCTTTAAGCGGCCACATGTCATGTCGTATTTTTTCCTATACAGATAGTCCCCCTACTTTCCGGTGACATAACTTTATGTTACCGAAAAGTTGGTAGAAACATTCTTTTGGCGGGAATTACTATAATTCCTTTTGAAGGCCACTGATAGTTGATTAGACGTCTGTCTCTCTGCATTTAATGCCCCGAACACGCGTCATCCCACGATTTAGCACAGCTTTTTGCCGATTATCGAGGTAATCATGTCCATGAATTTAGCCGCCAAAATTTTAGTTATACTCATCACCCTCCTCTTATGTATTTCATAATTTCTCAAACTTCTAACTTGCATCTATATTTTCCAACTTTTCTCTGATCTTCTTCGAACCAGTAATTTTCCTTCCTTCTATTCCAATGGCTTCCTCTTCAAAACATGCTAGTTCTTCAAAGGGCAAGAACAAAACTGAGGATTCCGTTCCTCCAACAATAGGTTCCATCATCCCAAGAAGGCTTATTACTTCGAATGATTTTGAAGAGAAATTTCCTACTGCTAACCCTCGTACATGGGCTGTTAGTAGATACCCTTCTTCTATTCACCCTTCCAGTATTCCCGCTAGGAAAGAGGACTGTCGTTTCCCTGAGTTAGATATTAATGCTCCTGATTTATCAGAGAGAGTGACCCTTCCCAAGGGAGGTTTTACATATTTCTTTACGTATCCTTTTACTTTGGGTGCGTTTTCTTTGAGCGGAGAGATTGATTCGTAATTGCGGAGTTTTGTCTTCACTACCAAGTGTGCTTGGCACAGGTAAGTCCTTCAGTGTGGAGGACGATTGCCTTCCTTCGGCGTTTGTGCCAGGAAACTGGAGAGGAGCTAACCCTAGCTCATATGATGAATCTCTATTCCCCCAAAATCTTCCGCGGGAGAATGATAAACCTTTGCAAGCGTGGCCATCGTGCTTTACTGTCTAGCATGGATGACGACAACGACCGTGGTTGGATGGAATGGTTCATTGCAGTTGCCACCAGTGACATTGTTCCAACAACGGCTTCATCCTTTCCGGCTGCTTGGAACCGCTCTCGTAAGTTCCCTTTAATAAACTTTTTCCAACTAAATATTCTTTCATGCTCTTATTGATCCTTCAACCTTCATTTGTTACAAAGACCCGATGGATCCCATCGGTGATAGAAGGCTTAGACCGGTGGGTTCAGAAGATCTTGGACATCACAATGCCCGAAACTCATTTTTGGAAAAAGATGTCCCTTAAATACGAGTGGAAGGCCAAAAATCATGGTAACTTTAAATTACCTCGTTTCCATTTTTTGTACATGAAGAAATTTGTTGAACCCTTCTGACTTGTTCATGAAATTAGGTCTACCTGCGGGCTCAGTTGATATCCCCGAGAAGGATGTTTTGGCTGACCTTGCTGATGTGGCGAGGCTGCTTCAGGAGGCACTTACTCGAATATGCATCTTCGGGCCTGCTTCGAGCACAAACGTTTCTTCACGGAGTCCCCGGCCAGAGATCAAGCAACCAAAGAGAAGACGTTCCTCTGCCACCGGGGAAAAGAATAAGACGGCAAAGGTTGATGCCCCCGAGTCATCTCCGATGGCGATAGTGACTGGTCCTCCTTCCAAGCCAATCATAGACACTGTGATGATCGACGATGATGAAGAAGCTAGTGATGAGGGAGCTTCTTTACATAGAAGGATATGATCATCATCATCTCAATAGGATGCTCGACCTGTTGAGTCAATTACACCAACTGACGATAACGTCTCAGCACTTTGGGGAGAATCTTATTTAGTTGAATATGCTAACGCCCGCTTTCGGGCCCCAATTGCTATGACCAGTATTGCGGGGCTGAGTACCGGGTTCGTGCCATCTTTGGTTGGCAAGCATCAAACAACCAGCACTGCATTTGATGCAGCTGCTTCTCACTCTTCAACTCCATCAGCTTCATCTCCACCTTCACCACTACCAGCAACAGCTGCATCATTTCCATCTTCATCCACTCTTCCAACATCGGTTGCTACATCATATCCATCGGCCGCACCTGACCATGAAGAAGGTGTACCTCCTCGACAATCCCCAGTTCATGGGAATTTGGGGCAAAATTATGCCGCCTCTTCTGAGATCCACGAAGGAGGAGGAGTGTTACCTTTTCGGTCTCCATCGGGTGCAACTTGCTTTCGAGGCCGGTGGAGCTTGCTAACTATCTGAAGCCTTTGGCTTCAGAAAAAGACTATGAGAAGATTCAGACACTCTCGAGTGAGTGTTTGTTGAACAGTGCCATACATAATGCCGCAGTTGTACGATGCTTTCTTCTTCTGTTATTTCTTCTACTTTTGATCAAATGTACTACTCTATATTTTACCTCTTCTTGTTTTGTAGGTCAACTTTCTTGCTTTTGAGGGCCTTCAAAGGCTGTTTCGTGAGAAGGAAGAACTTACTTTTGAAAGGGATTAGATTTTGGCGGAACGGCACCAGACTGCTCTCCGCCTCTCAGAACTGGAATCCAAGGCTACCGAGGCCGTTGTTTTGGAGGCTCGTTTGCATCAAAGTGAGCAAGAAGTGATAATCCTTAGCCAAGAAATTAGGCTGCTTAGGGTTAGATTTGATGAAGCCAAGACTAATAGGTAGAAGTCCAGAACATCGTTCTTGCTGCAGCCGATCGTGAGGCTGCCTCTGCTGAAAGAGTGATTAACTTGGAGGCAGCCTTAAACTCCAAAAGTGAAGAGCTTACTGCTGTGGTGGCGAAACATGCCAAGCTCGAAGAGAAGTACAGGAAAACTATCGAGCATAATAGGCTCTTTGGTTCAACTGTCCGTGAGCTCGACGTCAGTCTCAAATCTGTTAGGTCTGCTCCGGAAAACCTTTTCGCCGAGGTTACTCAACTCAAAGAAGAACTTAAGCATCGAGCGGCCTCCCTCATTGTTGAAAAAACTTATTCCATATATAGCATGAGGAGAAAAATCTTGGAAGAGGCCAAGACTGGTATCATTGACACTGATGCCAAAATTGCTAAGGACCGAGAGCTTGAGTTGGCTGCAAAAAATGGACTCCCAGCCCAGTCTGACGCTCCAGGTTCTTCTGATTCCGGTTCCGAGTTTTCAAAAACTGAAGAAGGTTCGGAAAGTGATGATGCCGAAGACCAAGCTGGGGAAAATGTTTAGCTATCGGTGGAACCATCTACTACTCCCGGGGATGTGGATACTTCTCTTCCTCCTGATTCCGGAGACGCTGCAGTTTAACTTTTTCTTTCTTTTTCTATTTTGTACCTTTATCATTTTGACGCGTCCATGTAAATAAAAGCATATTTTTTGCTCAAGTATCGTTTGCATCTTACTTTTGTTTGAATGTTCATGGAAGTCTTTAACTTTCGTACTTGCTCAACTATTCTGCGCATGTTGTTCTGTTCGCGCTTTTTATGTGTAAACTTGTATGCCTTTCCTTCGAGGCATTTTGGTTTCGAGTATTATCCCTTTTTCGTGTGGTTTTCATGAGTATTTGCGCAAGTTTTCTTTTTGCGTCTTTTTCGTATGCGGCTTTGGGTGTATTTTTCCCCGATGGCATTCTAGATTCCGGACATTGATTCTTTCGGAACCAACCCTTTAATGTGACGGTTTTTATAAGAGGGGTCCTCTTATGTTTACGGTTCTCTTGAAGATGACGTCTCCTGTTCATTACGGCACTAACATTTGAAGTACTTGTTTAACTTTCAAATGGCAAAATTAACTCATCATTTAGACAAGAAACAAGATAAAAACAAAACAATTGCATTTCATTTAATTTCTTCTATTTTCAAAAGTACATAAGCATTTTGCTATGCAGAAAAGAAATTGCCATGACTTTAGCTATCTTGAATAACTTGTTTCTACGGGGCTGGCTGCTCAGTCCCCGGTCCTGATGATGTATTCTATTATTGAATTTTCATTCCCCGGTTGACGTGGCATTCAGTGTTGCCGTATTCTCATATCATTCCCCCCACCACCACCAGTGTTCGAATGCGAAGAATGCGAATTGGAACACTGAAAGTCTTGTATCTTTGAAGATCCTACCAATGAATCGCTAGGTATCTTGTTTCCCCTTAGGAACCATGCTATCGAGCGAAATAATACCTAACAATCCTCTAGTGGTTTGTGCTCGTAAATGGTCGGGTAACCTCAGTTCGGTAGCAAACTTAACTTCCAGTGGGAATTTGCTATCGAAGCAAAGATTATCTAATCGTCCCCGAGTGAAAACTTGTTCGTTTGCCTTGTTATGAAAGGTCTTATTACTGTTGTCTTTGTAGTATGCTTTTCGTCGCTGCCTCGTTAAAAACCTTACCAAAAAAAACAAATTGGGACAAAAACTGAACGAAGGGAAAAAAAGTGCAGCACATACTTTCCGTTTGACTGTTGTTTGTCAGCAGTAGTATCTTTTGAGGTGAGCCACATTCTAGTTGTTGGGCAACTTGTCTCTGCTCTGGTTCTCCAACTCGTACAATCCTTTCCCAGTTATAGCTGAAACCCGGTAAGGGCCTTCCCATGTTGGGTCTAACTTGCCTGCGTTGAGTTCCCGGGTGTTTCGTGTTACCTTCCTCACGACCAAGTCTCCTACTTTGAAATAACGAAGGTTGGCTCTTTGATTATAAAATCGCTCCATTCTTTGCTTTTGAGCCATCATTCTGACATGCGCTAAGTCCCTACGTTCCTCGAGCAACTCCATGTTGATTAGTATTGCTTCGTTGTTCGATTCTTTGTTTGCCTGAAAATACCTTAAGGTTGGTTCTCCTACTTTCACCGGTATTAAAGCTTCTGCGCCGTACACAAAGGAAAAATGGGTTTCTCCCGTGCTTGACTTGGCCATTGTTCGGTAGGCACATAGAACCCCAGGTAATTCTTCGGGCCAGTTGCCTTTTGTTGCTTCCAACCTTTTTTTTAGATTTTGTATAATCACTTTGTTTGTTGACTCCGCTTGACCATTTGCGCTCGGATGATAAGGTGTAGAGGTAATCCTCTTTATCTTCAAATCTTCAAGGAACTTTGTAACTTTTGCGCCGATAAACTGCGGCCCATTGTCGCATGCAATCTTTTTTGGTATCCTAAACTTGCAAATTATATTTTCCCACAGGAAATCGACCACTTCACATTCTGCGATCTTCTGATAAGGACCTGCTTCCAACCATTTAGAAAAATAATCAGTCAAAATTAAAAGAAATCTTACCTTTCCAGGAGCCGGTGGTAGCTGTCCGGCGATGTCCATTCCCCACTTCATGAACGACCACGGGGACAGAACCGAATGTAGGGGTTCTGCCGGTTGATGTACTAGTAGTGTGTAGCGTTGGAACTTATCACATTTTCGTATGAAGTCTTTAGCATCTTGTTCCTTACGGGGCCAGTAATATCCTGCCCGAACTAATTTCAGCACCAAAGAATCTGCACCCGAGTGGTTGCCGCATATCCCTTCATGGATTTCTCTCATGACATAGTTAGCTTATGATGCTCCTAAGCTGGGCCAACAGGCCTTAAAAGTATTTTCTATATAATTGGCCTTTTTTGAAGCTATAACGTGCAGCTTTGGTGTACAACGCTCTTGATGCTTTGGAGTCTTCGGGCAACTTTCCATGCTCGAGATAATCGATTATTTCACTTCTCCAGTCCCAGACCAAACTAATCGAATTTACCTCATAGTAATCTGTGTCCAAGACTGAGTTCATCAGTTATACTACCGTCCCTGATTCTGATCCCTGGATTTCAGTCGATGAGCCTAAATTTGCCAATGCGTCCGCTTCCGCATTGTCTTCCCTTGGGATATGAGTAATTAACCACTCTCGTAATCATGTCAATAAAGCCTGAACTTTTACCACGTATTGCTGCATACATTCTTCTTTGGTGTCAAAAATTTCGTAGACCTGATTCACCACCAACTGCGAATCACATTTGATTTCGATGACTTCGAAGTCAAGTCCTCGGGCCAATTCGAGCCCTGCAATCAAAGCTTCGTACTATACTTTATTGTTAGTTAAATGAATCGTTCTGATAGCTTGCCTTAAAGTTTTCCCCGAAGGCGTGATCAAGACTATTCCGTGCCCGGACCCTTTTACGTTTCAAGCTCCGTCCGTAAATAAGGTCCAAACTGCTGATATCAATTCTGACACCATTATTGCCTCTTTGGCTGCCAGAGGCAATAATCCCCGACTAAAATCGGCCACGAAGTCAGCCAAGACTTGCGACTTAATTGCAGTCCTCGGTTTATATTCTATATCGAACTCGCTCATTTTGATGGCCCATTTGGCCAATATACCCGAGAGCTTGGGTTTATGGAGGATATTCCTCAGGGGGAAAGTAGTCACCACAGCTATTGGGTGGCATTGGAAGTAGGGTCTCAGCTTTCGAGCGGCGACTACGAGAGCTAAGGCCAGCTTTTCCAGATGTGGGTAGCGAGTTTCTGCTCTCGTTAAAATTTTGCTAACGTAATAAATGGGAGATTGCTTATCTTCGTCCTCTCAGACTAAAACTGCACTTATCGCGACTTCTGAAACTGCGAGGTAGACTAGCAACGTTTCACCTTCTTTTGGTTTTGAGAGCAACAGAGGGCTTGACAAATATTTTTTTCAACTCCTTCAAGGCTTGCTGACACTCCAGTGTCCATTCAAAATTATTTTTCCTTTTGAGTAGTGCGAAGAATCGATGACATTTTTCCGATGAACGAAAAATGAACCTGCTCAAAGCTGCCAATCTTCCTGTGAGCCTCTGGACTTCTTTTACATTAGACAATTGATTCGAGATGTCCTCTATAGCCTTGATTTTATCGGGATTTACCTCAATTCCCCTTTGTAAGACTAGGAATCCTAGGAACTTACCCAAACTGACCCCGAACGCACACTTCTCGAGGTTAGGCTTCATATTATACTCCCTCAGGATGTCAAATATTTCTTGCAAAATGCTTCAGGTGGTCACCTGCATTCAAAGACTTAACGACCATATCGTCTATATATACTTCTATAGTCTTTCCTATTCGTTTTTCGAACATCTTATTCACGAGTCGTTGATCGATACTTGGCAATGGGAATGAGTCTTCAGGCATGCTTTACTAAGATCCTTATAATCGACGCACATGTAAAATTTATTATTTTTCTTAGGAACTACTACTACATTGGCTAGCCAGTCCGGATATCTTACCTCTCGGATTGAACCAATCTTACCTCTTCTTTGACGAATTTATTCCTTACTTCAGCAATAGGGTGCTTCTTTTGCCTTATCGGAAGCATGTTGGGATCCAGGCTTAACTTGTGTACGGCTATCTCCGTCGGGATTTCTGTCATATCCTCATGCGACCATGCAAAACAATCGGCGTTAATTTTAAGGAATTCAATAAAAGCAGACATGTGCTCTGGGTGCAGCCCTGTTCCCAAATGGAATTTCCTCTCTAGGAAGGCTTCAAACAACGCAACCTGCTCCAGTTCGTCTGCCGTGGACTTCATCGCGTCCGTCTCTTCTGGTACTTGAAAATACCTTGGTACCTGATATTGCTCCTACTCTTCTGTCCCCGGGTTATCTTCCTCTGGTTCGGGGGCAGGTGCCGGTTCCAGTAATTGCTATGCCGCACGTTCCTCTCATTTGCTACTGGAGACCAAAATTACATTCATCTCCCTTGTTGCTGGTTGATCACCCCTTATATATTTGATCCTCTCAGGTGTCAGAAACTTTAACAATTGGTGATATATTGAAGGCACAACTTTCGTCTCGTGCAACCATGGTCTTCCCAAGATGATTTTATACCCCATGTCTCCATCTACCACTTCGAATAGAGTTGCCTTCATTACTCCCTCAGTGTTCGTGAGTAGCAAAATTTCTCCCCTGGGTTGTCACGCTTGCAAGGTTGAATCCAGAGAGGAGTTTCATTGCCGGGATACCCTCACGGTACCTGTACGCTATCGGTCATTCAGGAATACTTAGGATTAGAGAGTGGTCCCCCTTTCTCGCATAAAAGCGATCAAAATTCGAACACGCCACGTACACTGGGAAGGATCGAACCAGGGGAACGAATCTACAGGGCTATCACCTTCTTTGGCCAGATCTTCCAATATTTTCACAATTACAGTTCACTGATCGGGATCCAAGCCTGCGCTTCTATTGAGTAGCAAGGGTGGTCGGTGCAGTTTTGCCCAACAAGGTCGGGATCGAATCCTTGATTTGGAATTAGGTTTATATCTAAGTCTAGATGCGTGTTTTGTTCCTAATTACGCTTCCACACATTTTGGTTTTGATTCTACTTCTAATTTTATTCTATAGTATGCAATGTTTAAAGCTAAGTACAATATTTTTTATGTTGGTTTTCAAGTGTTTAAAAGGACGGGTAGTGACTTTCGCCTAGGTGGACATATAACAGGTAGTAAGAATCTAGGGCAAGCTTGATTAATTTGGGGTCGTGATATAGCTATCTCATCCAAGTACTCACTCTATACTTCTCGATAGTTTGAGTGATTTTGCCCAATTTGGCTTTCTCAAGTCCAAATGGGTATTCATGCAAGTCATGTGATATTAGCTCAAGTAGGATATTACTATCTCTAGGTTTAACCCTTTAATTGGGGCTATCAATTTCTTGAGTTCACCCCAATTCCTTGTTAGACTAGTTTTCCTAGACTTAGTCCTTCTTTCTCAAGAAGAGACTAAGTCATAAAGGCATGAATCAGTGTTTGCAACCACTAATTCTATAATTCTAGCAAGAACTAAGCTAAATATCACTAACCCATACACATTCAAGCCCTAAAATTCAGTATCCATTAAATACCCACCCTAGGGTTGGGTCACAACCCTAGCTATGGGTCTATCTACTCATAGAAATAAGAGAAATCAAAGGTAAAGAGAAGATAAAACTCATAATACTAGATTAAAAGATGAAAATCTAATGTTGAAAGGTGAATCCAATACAAAATTATCCAAAAGGAAAGTTCTAGTCGTCTCACGTGCTCAACAAATACCCAACATAACCTAAAAATGACAAAACCTTCTATTTATACAAAGCTGCAATTTTCGGACAAAAATACCCCTGAGAGGTTACGCGGCCGCGTAATTCTGACCGCAGCCGCACTCCTCCTTTAGCGGTCGCGTAATTCTGATCACGATCTGCGTTCTTCACTTCTGGATATGGGTTTCGCAGACCGTGTAATTTTCATTGCGGTCGTGTAGGAGACTTCTGCGGCCGCATAATCTTGACGCGGATCGCACTTTTTGTTTTTGCTTAAAATGTAAGCTCTTTGAACTTGATCAATGCGGTCCGCGAAATTCCAATCGCGGCCGCGTAGGGACTTTCGAGTCCGCACCTTTTTGACACGATCCACGTTCATGTTTTAGCCCAAAAATCCATCTCTCTGAACCTTGCTTTCGCAGACCTTGAAATATTGCTCGCGACCGCGTTGTAGCTTTTGCGGCTGCACAATATTTGTGCGGTCCGCGTTTCACATCTTTTGGCCCAGTCTTGGGTTTTGTTCAAGTTTTGCTCCTTCATGAGTTGATTATGATTCCTTTGGCTCGTT
This sequence comes from Nicotiana otophora, assembly GCA_000715115.1. Lineage (NCBI taxonomy): Eukaryota > Viridiplantae > Streptophyta > Magnoliopsida > Solanales > Solanaceae > Nicotiana > Nicotiana otophora. Next base: position 12,022 of record AWOL01S0021301.1, read on the forward strand.
TTGAACAATCCCTCCAAGTAAGCATATTACATTAGTTTCTGGAAATACCTTCATGCATTTTTGGCCCTAAACACAAGTAAAAGAGAGCAAATAACCGGTTAAAATTCCTACTTATCAACTCCCCCAAACTTAAGCTTTTTCTTGTTCTCGAGCAAATAGGGTAATTCCCACCTCCACAAGAAGAAGAAAAGGATATTTCAGCTGGACTAAGGTGACTCCATCAGGCATCAATTGGGACTAATAATTACCCTTAACACAAGTGAATTATCAACAACATCACGTTACGACCTTTTGAGTACTATAGTTCTAATGTGACACTAGAGCATCAAGAGTTGACTCAATTCATCAAGGAAGCTCGCTCTATCACACAGGTCATTGTGGATCCCAAACTCCTACTCCTCTACTCTCCATGAGCAAATTCCACTTTGTATAATGTAACACTCAAAACAAGGATTGTGAAGAAGTGCGCTCATCACTCTCAAAAGAATGCCACAAGTCCGGCTCTAAGTACCATAAGCTTGCCCCTTATGTAAATCACCACTAATGTAAGCTCACTCAACTTGAAATCTTATAGGGCTTTAACAGGATATAATGAAGGATTTTGGATCAAGGTAGGACTTTATCGAACTATGATGGTTTCTTTCCTTAAGCACTCCATTTTCTCATTTCGGCTCATAATTTCTTGACTCTTTGAGTCATTTTCTTCTTTCTTAGGGGCACTAGAGAGACACACCTCACTCTTTCTTACCCATGACAATCATTTTTCTCCTTTTCTCATCATTCCATGCCTTTCATCATTGCGTTCTTTGAATCCCTTCAACCTTCACTTTCTTTTTGACCAAGGAGATCCTACAATCATTTCTCAAGTCGAGCTACACTTAGAATTTTGCTTAGACACACATTCAGGGCAAGTTCTAGACTTAATGGCACGAGACTTGGACTTGCAATTCAATACCTCACCTCTCAAGCTACTGGATTGTTAAAGAGAACAGAGTCAAGGTCCCACAACAACCCTAGCTAAGATTGGAAATCATAAATGGCTCAAGGAAACCATTCGATGATTGTTTTAGTCAACGCAAGAGTCTAAAGGTCACAACTAGAGCTAATCTTTGCCAATCAACTTGTCTCTAACCATGAGGTCGAAGGTAAATGTGTTGGTACCAAGTGAAGCCTGCTTGAGATACTTTTATTCATTACTACTACTATATATACCAAAATAAAAAGAAAAAATAGACTCGATCCCTTAAGAAGGTTATCACGCCATCCATCGTTGGTAAGAGCCACCTGGTTCACACAGCATCCACCTTTGAAAAGAACCGTGGCATTAAGAAAATCAAAGGCTTATTGTTCACCCAAAAAAATGTAAAAAGAAGCTACTAAAGGAAATAAAAAGCTAAGCTATTAAGGAAAATAACGAAAGAAGTTATAGGGTAAACTACGGAAAGTAAACTGAATATGTACAAAATAGAGTAAACGAATATATACATAATGGAAATGAATATATGCATCGAATGGTAAAATTATATACATACCAAAAGTGAAAATAACGGTAAATAAAGATAAAGAAAAATAGTATCATAGTTATTACATACCCAATGTCATCACAAATCAAATCAAAATAGACCCCCCCCCCCTCCAAAAAAAATAAAAAGTAGCATTGTCCTCAATGCTAATATCAAAATAAGATCAGGGAAAGGTTAGAGAGTTAAGAGAACTCCCTATGTGGTCTCTGTCTGCATCGGGTCAGGAATATGAGTGAGGTCCTCAGACTGCATAGGATCGTCAACTCCCTCTGTGTCCTCTAACTGGATTTCCACATCCTCTGACTGGGGGACCACGGGGTGCCTGAGCATCTGGATCATCTCCTCAACAATATGTGTAGTAGCAGTCGGCTCCTCAGACTGGCCAGCTGCTGTATCTGATGCCTCATGCACTGGTGTAGGTTCTGCTGGGGCTGTCTCCTCCATGAGCATGTCCTGTGGAATATCACCGGCATAAGCAATCTTCTGTACCTCTTTGCTCAACTTCTCCACCAAATCCTTAGATGCCTAAGTTTTTCGCATCTTCTTCACCTGCTTCCCCAAATCCTTGATGATCCTCCCATGTGTATCAAGAGTCTCCCGGATCTTCTTCTGGTCGTCCAGAATCTTGTTCTGGTTGTCCAGAATCTTCTTCAAAGACTTCTCCAATGATGGAGGTACCTGAAGCTCTGATGGGGCTGAAGACTGTGTTGCTACTACACTGGATAGAACAGTCAGCTTTGTGGTAGCTGTCTGTATCCAGTTGTTGAGGCTGGATAGTATCTGTGAAACCCGCAGTGCAGTCTGAGGGTAAGTGGAAATGAAGGCACAGATAATGGCACTGCGATAGATGACCCGTAGGAAGGAGGGGGCATGGCAGCTGCTCCGGCAGAAGTATTGGCTATTTTTGAGGGCTCGACAACTGACCCGGTGGCCACTACCCCTAGCTCTTTAGACTGGCCAGTGGGGGTAGTGGCTTTACCCTTGAACTTAGAGTTGTCCGCTCTCTGAAGGTGGTACTATGAGAAAGGCTTTTTAGCCTTCACCTCCACATTAAAATGCCTCGGCTCTACCCCTTGGTCGTGGAAATACTCTGTGAGGAAGTTGGGGTAGGGATATGATATTTCTTCTTTTTGGACTGGATTGGAAATGTTGTATGATATCACGTTTCCTACATTAACAGGATAGCCTGCCATAATGGAAGCTACCAATATTGCCCGGGAGAGTGGAAGGACATTCTCATGTTGGCACGGGTCAAGACGACTGCACACGAACGTCACCCATCCTTTTGCTTCAAAGTTAAGGGTGGCTCTGATAATTTGAACTCCTACTGTGAGTCATGTAGGTGTTGTCCCCAGAATAGCAAGTAGCTCAGCTAACCATGGGCGAACTGCATCACCCAAGGCTAGCTTCTCCAGGTATTGTGCTGCCTCGACCTCCTCAAACCTGCATAACTGTTTAGAGCGTTTCCATCAAACCGGATTTTCAAGTTCCTGACCTTCATCACCTTTGTACCTTTTTTGATATGGGCAACATTGGCATAAAATTCCTTGACGAGGTATTCATTGGCATCTTTCAACCGGAAGGTGAACCATTTCCATCATTTCCCCTCCATAAACTGTCGTAGGATATTTAGATTGTGTTGGCTTAGGTCTTTTGTTATGAATTGTCGCTCAAGAGTGAGCAAACTTTGGGGCCACCATTCCCGAAATTTTCCATACACCTTCTCACTTACAAACCTATCAGTCCACACCTCCGGCCTCTTTGATCTAGCCAGGCCTCCCATAATTGTGTCCCCCCTCTCCCGTTATCCGGGATCTCGTCATCATCATCAATATTTATTGTTGCAACTGTTGAGGCAGGTGTTGTAGCAGGTGGGGTAGATGGTTCAAATGCCTGACTACCTCCCTTTGATCCATCAGAAGAACTAAAGGAGGAGGTAGGCTCATCGACTAAATAGAATCTGCCGGGGAGTTGTTGTGATTTTGCCCCCGGTTGTGGTTGTACAGAATCCCCTTCAGACGTCTCCCGGGATGGGAGGTATTTACTTGTGTCCAAGGAGTCGGCAGGAAGTCTAACGAGGGTAGCCTTTTTGCCTACTACACTTTGGGCTGATAAGGGTTAGGTTTGCTTTCCTTTACCCCGGTCTCAGGAGGATTCTACCCTCCCCTTTGAAGTGTCTCCTCTCCCACGAGAACGCACTATTTTCTCCAACACACAAGTAGTGAAAGATAGTTAGAATTGGGGTTGAATTATGTGTTAAATCAGTACAGATGAAATGAAAAACACTGCTTCTCAGAACAGGGCATCACGGACTGCACAAAAATGAGTGCGGCTGCGAACTGCCCATCGCGGATGATGTAAAAGTGAACGCGGCCGCGAAGAGTGCGGGCGCGAAAGACCAATCGTGGACCATATAAAACTGAACGCGGTCGCGAAAGCAAATGATAGAGTCTCTGAAGTTCAAAAGCACGGACAGCGAAAGATTGGGTGCGGCCACGAAAGATCAATTGTGGACCGTATAAAAATGACCGCGGTCCACGAATTCTAAACAATCATCAGTGCTTTGAAGCTAGGGTATCGCGGACCGTGTAATTTTGGATGCGGCGGCATACCCTATCGCGAACTGCGGAAGAATGACCTCGGCCGCGAAATTCAACATAAATCGGCATTGATGAACAAACACCTAAAACTAAGGTTTTCACTAATTACCCAAGAATTGTAGCAATTAAACATGCAAAGTTACTAACCCCAACCCCCATTATGCATACAAACACTACCCATATGTTGCTAATCAAATATTAAGTGCTAATTTGATATTTTGGCATGATTCTCCATATCTAAAAAGAAAAATATAAAACAAAGAGAAAAGAAAAGAAAAGAAAAGATAAAATCAAATCATTGAAATGAACATACCAGTTGTAGAATGTGGTAGGAAATCGACAATTAATGAGAATAAGATGAGTTTGAAACCAAGCAATGATGCACAATGCTTTAGGTGCGTCTGAGAGGTTAGGGTTCGTAAAGTGTGGAGAGTTTAAAGAACTCCTATTTATACTCGGAACCCAGTGACCCCACCGTCTTACCTGAGTGCGGCCGCTAAATTTTATTGCGGTCCGCACTCATTACCTTTCTGTAGGTCTGCCTTAGATGCACAGTCGCGGTCCGCGAAAAACTGGCCGCGGCCGCACAATTTGTGCGGACCGCGAAAGTTTGAACGCGACCGCAAACTCTGAAGAAATATTTTCAAGCCAACTGTAGAGAGTTAGCATTTTGCCCATTTCAGTTACGCGACCGTGAACACAATTATGCGGCCGCGAAGTGCTCATGCGGTCTGCGAAATTTTGAGCGCGATCCGCGAAAGTGCTAGTTACCTGCACTGCACAACCAATTCCTACGTACACTTATCAATAAGTTAGTCCAAAACAATGTCTAATCTATGAAGAAAATCAAAAGAAAGAAAAACACATGGTTGCCTCCCAAGAAGCACCTGATTTAACGTCGCGACACGACGCATGTTACCATCATCATTTGAAATGGATCAATGCCACAACGTGGATATCATCAATCTTGCCAAGGTAGTGCTTAACTCGGTGCCCATTAACTCTAAAGATTTTACCATTCTTGTTTTTCAAATCTAAAGCACTAAAAGGAGTAACATGTACCACTTCGAAAGGACAACTCCACTTCGACTTGAGTTGTCCCGGAAACATCCGCAACCGAGAGTTGAATAGTAGAACCAAGTCACCTTCCTTGAATTTCTTTTTTCGAATATACTTATCATGTAAGTACTTCATCTTGTCCTTATACAAGGACGATCTAGAATAAGCATGGAACCGGAACTCAGCAAGTTCATTTAGTTGCTTTACCCTGAGATTGGCAGCTACATCCCATTCAAGGTTCAATTTCTTTAGCACCCACATGGCCTTGTGCTCTAATTCAACCGGAAGATGACATGTTTTCCCAAATACTAACCGGTACAGAGACATACCAATTGGAGTCTTGTAAGCTGTTCTATAGGCCCATAAAGCATCATCAAGTTTCCTTGACCAATCAGTCCGGTTTGCATTGACAGTCTTGGATAGAATGCTCTTGATCTCCTTGTTGGAGATTTCAACCTGTCCACTTGCCTCGGGGTGATAAGGGGTTGACACCTTATGATTGACACCATACTTGGAAAGTAAAGTGTCGAAGGCTTTGTTGCAAAAATGAGAATTCACTAATGATGGCCCTTGTGATACCGAACCTTGTGAAGATATCTTTCTTTAAGAAAGCCACCACACTCCGTGCCTCATTGTTGGGCAAAGCCACAATTTCAACCCATTTGGAAATATAATCCACAACAACAAGAATATAAGTGTTCCCACATGAACTCACAAATGGCCCCATAAAGTCGATGTCCCACACGTCGAAAATATCAATCTCAAGGATGGTGGTGAGAGGCATTTCATTCTTCTTGGAAATTTCACCGGCTCTTTGGCACTCATCACAACGCCTAACAAGTTCGCTAGCATCTTTGTACAAGGTAGGCCAATAGAATCCACAGCTTAGGACCTTTGTAGCAGTTCTCACCCCACCATGGTGACCACCATAGAGCGAGGAATGGCAAGCTTCAAGAATACTCAATTTCTCTTCTTCCGGAACCTATCTCCGGATGACACAATCATTGCAAATTTTGAAAAGATATGGCTCGTCCCAATAATAATCCAAGCAGTCCCATTTGAGCTTCTTCCTTTAGTTTGAAGAGAGCTCATTCGAGACAATGTCGGCCACAAGAAAGTTAGCCACATCGCCAAATAAGGTATCCCAGTCACAGACACAGAGAGGAGTTGTTCATCCGGAAACGAATAATAATCTCGAGGCCAACATGGGGCCTCCCCTCTTCTTCCAAGCGGGACAAGTGGTCCGCCATTTAATTTTCACTCCCTTTTCGATCTATTATTTCAAGGTCAAACTCTTGTAGAAGAAGAACCCATCTCATCAACCTAGCCTTAGAGTCCTTTTTACTCATCAAATAACGAAGTGCCACGTGATCGGTGTGCATAATCACTTTGGTACCCATGAGGTACGGGCAGAACTTTTCCATGGCGAAGACAATGACTAATAGCTCTTTCTCGGTCACCGTGTAGTTGACTTGGGCGTCGTTAATTATTTTGCTTGCATAATAGACCGGATGAAATATCTTGTTGATTCTTTGCCCCAATACTGCTCCTACCAGAATGTCGCTAGCATCGCACATGAGCTCAAATGGTAAGCTCCAATTGGGTGCGGTAATGATGGGAGTGGTAGTCAACCTATACTTGAGTAGCTCAAACGCTTTCATAAAATCATCATTGAACACAAACTTGGCATCTTTTTCCAACAACTTGCACAAGGAGTTCACCACTTTTGAGAAGTCCTTGATGAACCTACGGTAAAAACCCACGTGACCAAGAAAGCTCCTCACTCCCTTGACGGAAGTCGGAGGAGGGAGTTTTGATATCACTTTAATTTTTGCTTTGTCCACTTCAATACCGTTCTGGGAGATTTTATGGCCGAGGACAATGCCCTCCTCGACCATAAAGTGGCACTTCTCCCAATTAAGCACTAAGTTGGTCTCTTCACATNCCACTTCAATACCGTTCTTGGAGATCTTATGGCCGAGGACAATGCCCTCCTCAACCATAAAGTGGCACTTCTCCCAATTAAGCACTAAGTTGGTCTCCTCACATCAGGCCAAAACTTTATCAAGATTATCCAAGAATTCTTCAAAAGAATCACCCACAACACTGAAATCATCCATGAACACCTCGATGGAGTCCTCCACCATATCCATAAATATTGCCATCATACACCCCAGAAAAGTAGTCGGTGCATTACACAAACCAAACGGCATCCTTGAGAACGCAAATGTGCCATACGGACAAGTGAAGGTGGTTTTCTCTTGGTCTTCAGGTGCAATGAGAGTCTGGTTATATACGAAATACCCATCCAAAAAGCAATAATAAGCACGTTCGGCAAGTCTATCCAACATTTGGTCAAGAAATGGCAATGGAAAATAGTCTTTCCGGGTCACTTTGTTTAGCTTCCTATAATCCATGCATACCCTCCAACCGGTGATAGTTCTTGTGGGGATCAATTCATTTATATCATTTGTGATCACAGTCATGCCCCCTTTCTTTGGGACACATTGTACCGGCAAAATCCATGAACTATCAGAAATAGGGTACACAACCCCTGCATCTAGCCACTTGATGATCTCTTTCTTGGCTACCTCTTGCATGGCCTCGTTCAACCTCCTTTGATGTTCCACAGAGGGTTTGGAATCTTTCTCTAATATGATTTTGTGCATGCAAAAGGCAGGGCTTATACCCCGAATATCCGCCAATGTCCAACCTATTGCCTTCTTCCTTCTTTGAAGCACCGCAAGGGTGGACTCTACCTGCACATTAGTTAATCATGAAGACAGAACAACATGTAATGTGGAACAAGGGCCTAAGAACTCATACCTGAGGTGTTAAGGCAAGGGCTTCAACTCCAATATGGGTGGCTCCTCGATTGAGGGCTTTGTTAGTGGAGTCTTCCGGTTCTCAAGGTCTAAGGAAAGTTTTCGGGGTCCATATGTGTAGGATCCCATTCCTTGCAAAGCATTTATACATTCTACCAAGACTTCCTTCTCATCCTCACCATGATTCATCAACACAGCTTCCAAAGGGTCTTCCACATTTATCATAGCACTTGTATCATCAACAATCACCTCAGTCACAAGATCCACAAACGAACATACTTCGTTACTATTAGGCTGCCTCATTGACTTGCACACGTGGAACACAGCTTTTTCATCGCCCACCCGGAAGGTGATCTCCCCAACTTCCACATCAACTAAGGCTTTCCCTGTAGCTAGGAAAGGTCTCCCCAATATGATTGGCACTTCATAGTTAATCTCACAGTCAAGTATCACAAAATCTGCGGGAAGTATGAACTTGTCAACCCGAATTAGCACATCATCAATTATCCCCAATGGCCTCCTCATTGTTCGGTCTGCCATTTACAACCTCATGGAAGTAGGTCTTGGTTGCCCAATCCCCAATGTCTTGAACATAGAATATGACATCAAATTAATGCTCGCTCCCAAATCACACAAGGCTTTGGCAAAATCGGAACTCCTAATAGTGTATGGAATTGTAAGGCACCGGGATCTTCTAGCTTTGAAGCCATGGAATGCACAATGGCACTCACGTAATGTGTCATTTTGATCGTCTCATAGTTCATTGACATCTTCTTTGTTACCAAGTCCTTTATGAACTAGGCATATCCCGACATTTTTTCTAGAACTTCAACTAAAGGCACGGACAAGCTTTTCATCATATCAATGAATTTCTTGAACTGGTTCTCATTGTTTTGTTTTGAGAGCCTTTGAGGATATGGTGGACGAGGCCTTGGCAAAGGAGCCTTGGCTTTGGGCACTACCGGATCCGGTATGTCTATCACGTGTTCCCTAGACGGGTTCACGTCGTCTTGTGTCTCCTCCACGTTTGCATCAATGTCTATCCTCACTTCATCGTTCACATTCTCATCATTTCTTGGCTCATCCTCTTCTTGCACAACCACATCATCATTCACTATCTTTCTTGGATTGGGGGTGCTAGAAACTTCACCTCTACCACTTCTCGTAGTTACCGCCATAGCATGGCCCGTATTGTTTCCACCCATTGGGTTTACTACTGTATCACTTGGTAGTTCCCTCTTAGGGCGAGTATTCAAGGCTTGAGAAATTTGACCCAGTTGGACTTCCAAGTTGCGGATAGAAGTGTTGTGGGAGGCTATTTGGGCATTGGAGTCGGTGTTTCTTTCCATCATTTGCTTAAACATACTTTCTATTCATCCCATCTCATTGTTGGAAGAACTTTGCCCTTGTGATGGATATGGAGGCAGGTTGTTGGGTTGTTGATACATCGGAGGCCTTTGAGAGCCCGACCCCCGGTTCCTTTGATTATTGTTATTCCAACCCCCTTAGTTTCCGTTGCCACCCCAATTGCGTTGGTTATTTCCTTGATTTCCCCAATTTTGATTGTTGTTCCCCCAATTGTTCGGATTATTGTTGTTGCCACTACTCCAGTTCCCTTGGCCTTAGTTGCCCCAATTTTGATTGTTTCCTTGTGATCTCCACTGTTGTTGATTTGGAGCATTGATCCGTTGCCCTTGATAATTGTTCACATATTGAACCTCTTCACTTTGATCGTCATAAGAGTCATTTTGGTTGTACCTACTACCACTTTTCTCAAATTGATCCTGATTGTGTTGGACTTGTTTACCTCTTTATCTCCTCTTGTTAATCATTGCATTCAGCCCTTCCATGGCATTTAATTGCTTTGGCCCCTGAACCTGCTGAAGCTGTGCCTTGGCTAACTGATTCATGGTAGTTGTCAACTCTGTTATGGCTTGTCCGTGATCATGGAGTTCTTGTGAAGGTGGATAACATTAGGGTCACCCTGAGGAATGTTGGCCCGACTTTGCCAAGATGAAGAGGTGTCTGCCATCTCATCTAATATTTCACATGCTTCTGAATATGGCGTGTTCATGAAGTTACCCCCTGCGAGCTGATTCACCACACACTGATTAGTTGTGTTGATACCCATATAAAAGGTTTGCTCGATCATTGCTTCAGTTATATCGTTGTTGGGGCATTCTTTGACCATTGCTGGTACCGTTCCCAAATCTCATGTAACGGTTCATTTGGCTATTGTTTTAAATCAAGGATTTCATCTCTTAATGTTGCCATATGTCTCGAAGAAAAGAACTTCGCTATGAACTTCTCGGCCAACTCATCCCAAGTGGAGATGTAATGGTTGGGTAGCCTCTCAAGCCAATCTAAAGCCTTCCCTCTAAGTGAGAAAGGGAAAAACATTAACCTCAAAGCGTCCTCAGATACATTCATTTGCTTGGTCCCCCGGCATGTGTCTACAAAACCTTTGAGATGCTTATATGCGTTCTGATGTGGAGCTCTGGTGAAGAAACCCCTTTGTTCCAATAGAGTAAGCATGACATTGTTTATTTAAAAATTGCTCGCCCGAATCCGGGGCGGGACAATTGCACTTGTGTAGCCTTCATTGGGCAACACCCGGTGTGC
>AWOL01S0021303.1:18888-39527 GCA_000715115.1 Nicotiana otophora
ACATGATCATTTGTACACTCAATGCATAGGCCGACAAGGCCATACAAGTACCCATATACATGACATATATCTACAAGCCTCTAAGAGTACACAAAAACATAATGGTCGGGATAGGGCCCCGCTATACCAAGCAATACATGCCCAGAGCATACTGACCAAATAGAACTATGGAGCAAGTGAAGTGCACCAACACCTTACACTGAGTAGATAGCCTACTAGGAGGATTGAAAAACATTTAAGGCACTTATACAAGAGTGAAAAACTGAGCCTAAGCATCACAACTAAAGCACTCACTATTCTCAAGGCATAAAAAAGTCAAAAGATAGTGCTTTCATTTCAAATCACAGCACAAGGTTTCCTACTTCTACAAGAACAAAACTAACTACAACCGAATCAAAGAAAACCATTGGAAAAGAATTGCGGCACAAAGAAAAACTAAGGGTGAATTGATACACTACCTAACAAAAGATTTTTTTTTTGTCTTTTTCTTTCGACTTTAATCCCTCAGGAAACCTGTCGAATGATATCCATCGTCGGAAAAAATCAAAAATTTTAAAAATTGTATGTTTTTTCAATTTGTTTCTACTACTCAAACTAACAAAAGAAAAACAAATCAAACTAACTAAAGCAACAACTAAGACTAATATACATACAACATACAAATATCCCCCACCCCACACTTTAAGTTGTGGCATGTCCCCATGGCACACAATTAAAAAGCATAAGGTGGAGGAAACTTCCCTGAATATCAAGTCGGGGTCTGAATCAAAGTCGGGATCCATTCCACGTGCCCGAACTAGTGCACACATCCATGCAGACAACTCTTTTTCAGCCTTCTTGGGGTACACCCCACACTTATCTTTTTCACTCAATGCAGCCTTTCTCTTTCACACCTTTCACCTTCCACTCAACACTTCCAGCTGGCTTCTCCGTTTTCACCCCCTTTTCTATATCCATCTTGAATGTTACAATCTCTTCCCCCACTCTAAACATGAGCTTTGTTTCATGTATATCTAATAGTGCTCTACCTATTAGATATAGTCGGGGTCTGAATGTTTCTCGAAATATTATAATGGTATTCCTAGGATAAGGGGTATCTGCTTCTTCTCCTCCATCTTCACCACTATAAAGTCTATTGGAAATACAAACTTATCCATCCACACTAAGATATCTTCAACTATCCCCTCGGGTGTTATCTGTTTTGGATGTGACAACTGCAATGATATTGGTGCAGACCTTATCTCTCCAATCTCATTCTCTAGTTTCCTGTAAATTAACAAAGGCATTAGATTCATTGAGGCTCCATAATCACATAAAGATTTATCAAAGTTAAGAGTGCCTAAAGAGCAAGGTATAATAAAACTCCTTGGATCTCCACACTTTTGTGGGAGTTTGTTTTGAAAGATTGCATTGCAATGCTCTATGAGCTTGACTACCGATGTCTCTTCTATCTTCCTCTTCTTTGTAAGGATCTCCTTTAAGAACTTTGCATAAGCTTGCATTTGTGAGAGAACTTCGGTGAATGAAAGGTTTGCATTAACCTGTCTCAGCATATCTAAAATCCGCTCAAACTGCTTGTCCAACTTTTCTATATAGAGCTTTTAGGGAAAAGGTAAAGTAGGCATGTGCTTGGTCTCTTCATTAGTATCCTCCCTTCTTGAAGTTTCCTCCTCCTTCTTTTTCTCTACTCCCTTCTTACCTTTCTTCTTCTTACCATCTTCAATTTTCAGCTCCTCCCCACTTTCTTTTCAGGTATCACCCCCTTTTGGACTGGAGTGGGATCTTTCAATACTTGCGTGCTTCTCAAGGTCACAACATTTACCGTTTCTTTGGGATTCTTTTCAGTATCACCTGACAGAGTACCTGGTATTCTTTTAGACAATATATTTGCAATTTGTCGCACTTGTCTCTCCAAGTTATGCAAATCTGTTCCAAGTTCTTTAATAGTAGCATCATGAGCATCTTATCTCTCATCTATCTTGATAATGAAAGACTTCATCAAATCTTCTAACCCAGTCTAAATTTGCTGTTGAGACTGAGATTGCGGCCTCTCCTGAAATCTGGGGTTATTTTGTTGCCATACATTTGCTATACCCCCAGGTGAACTCCATAAAAACCGGGGTGCTTCTGATCCATTGCATTGAAATTATAATTACCCACAACAATCACTTCCTCCATGGTAGCTTGACACCCATAAGTAGGGTGTCCTCTTCGACATATATCACAGGCTGCATGAGGCTCGTTATGTATCGAGGCTAAGGTCAGATTCCATATTTCTTTGGCTATGGCATCAAGTTGTACCTGCACAGATGTGTTAGTATCAACTTGGTGAACACCAGTTCATCTTTTTCTTTCCACAATCTTCGAAGGCCACTGCTTTGCATCTTCAGATAATGCGTCTAGAATTGTGACTATCTCTTTTGGAGTCTTTTTCTTCAACGGACCTCCACCAGCATTGCTCAATGTTTTATGTGAGGTCGGCGACAATCCATCCCAAAAGTCCTGGAGTTGCATCCACAGTTCAACTCCACTATGTTGACACTTTCGCACAATCTCCTTAAACCTCTCCCAAGCTTCAAACACGGTTCTAGTCTCGTTCTGGCAGAAGTTATGGATTTCTCTTCTAAACTTGCCCGTCTTAGCTGAGGAGAAATATTTAGCAAGACATTGTCTGGTCATCTCCTCCCATATTCTAATTGATCCCTGGAGCAAGCTTTGAAGCTAATGCTTAGCATCATCTTTGACATTAAAGGGAAATTCCCTTAGGTAAACTGCATCTTGTGACACACCATTATATTGAAAGGTGTTCATGATATCCTCGAAGTCCATTAGATGATTGTTTGGATTTTTGTTCTGCTTTACTATGAAGACACAACAATTTTGAAAGGTTTGGAGTAACCCTTACTTCAACTCGAAATTATTAGCTGCAACTGGGGGTGGTCTCACACTTGATAACCCTTGGCCGGGAGCTATATTTCTGATTTGGTCTGCACCGAAGGACTGATTCTGTGCCATTCTCTGAGTCCTCTCTTCTTCATATGCAATATTTGCATCTCTAATAGCTGCTTCTTCAGCATCCCTTGCGTCTTTTTCTATTCGTTGGGCTGCCTCCATCGTAGCCAAATCTACATTATCATCATCTCTGACCATGTTTTCTTTGGTTGAGGATTTCCCAACCTTCTCCATATAATCAAGGAGATTTCTTTCCTTCCTCAACTGTCGTAGTTGCCTCTCTATTTCTGGCTCGTATAGTTGCACTTCTTTCCCAGATGATCGAGTCATTCACCAATCTAACATGTAGCCTGCGCATAGTCAAAGAACACCAACCGTAAAAAGAGAAAAATAAAATAATAATAAAAATTACTGAATTAGCACTACAAACTATTTCCAACACTATTGATTGTCAATCCCCGACAACGATGTCAAAATTTGACGAGCGCAAAACACACACTTAAATATGCTCGATAGATGAATATAGTAAAATATAATATCGTATCCACAAGGATTGGAGTTAAATAGTACTTTTGTAGTTTATAGCTCGATTGCTATCCAAGATGATCAAAAATTGAGATTTCTGTAATTAAAACTAAAGTTACCTAAGAATCTAAACTTTTGGCTAATGACAATCGACACAAGTAGTGAGCAAAGAAGGTTTTCAATTGGGAGAAGATAGGGTTGATAAGATAGGTGCAAGACAAATGTTGGAATTTAACTCTAGATAATTCACATCTAATGTTCAAGTGAGTCTCTCGAATCCACTAGTTTATTAATTCAATTGATTAAGTCTCAACCTCACAAGATAAACTAATTTAAGATCAGTGAAGATACGCACGAGATAGTAATGGATTTGTCTTTAGGAGAACCTCCCTCAAATATCCTCTTTACTAGGTTTAATCAACATTTCAATTAGCCTCTTTAGATTACTAAGAATAATTAATGAATTCCACCAACAAGATAGAATGCAAGAATGTCACAAGTTATGCATTTCTCGATTAAATAAACAAGTAAATATAGATGCAATGATTAAAACATCCAAAACGATGCTATACATAAAAATTAGAGTTAATATCCACAAACAAGTATCAATACGCCAAATCCATCAAACCCTAAAGAGAACTACTCCATTAATATGGAGCAATTCATCACAACAATGTTTAAATAAAAGGAAAACATAAAACAATCCAAACTCTTGTCTTGATTGAGGATTGGATGATAAAATCCTCGTGTTTTTGCTTCTTCACCTCCTCCTTGGCATCCTTAGGTCTAAGATGAGTCAAAAGACCTAAAATATAATGTTTTTACCTGTATTTATACTTAGTAGGGTCATGCCCGGATAAAAACACCTTTTCTTGAATGAAATAGGATTCCAGCTCTGTAAAAACTGCACAGGCGCACTGCATGGGGCGACACGGCAGGCGGGGTTGTAGTGGGACTGGTCAGAGTGTGTGCAAATTTTGCTGGGGCAGAATTTCGGCAGCCGCAACACCCCACACGCCGCCCCACACGCTGCGGTTGTGTGTTTTTGTTAGAGTGAATCTTTTTCATTGCATTTTGAAATCCGGATGTGGTTCTCGACCCCCGAACGCTATTCCGACTTAATCCCCTGGGCTTTTACTCAAATTTCAAAGCTCCAAATAGCTCGATTTCATTCCATAATATCTATATAGCTTGGAATCACTCCTACTAGGCAAAACACACACAATTATTGCAAAACACAAGCGATTAAAACTCAAGCTCAATTGAAGTGCAGTAAACTAGAGTGCGATAAATGACTAAAATACGGGATTATAGCCTACCATCAGGCTGAACGGACAACTCACGTGCCAACAAGATAACTCTCACACAGAAGGAAAGTACACGGGAGTACATGTAAATGCTCAATAACATCAGGATTCATCTTCTTAAACAGATATGGGTGATTTACTTATGTGTATGGTTGTACAAGTGTTCTACAACAATTCAAGTAAACAAGCAAGAGTAGAGACAATGAATGACACATAAGAAACGATCACCACAAAATGTACACGGTCTAACTCACACAGGGTATCCACGCCACTACACAAATAACAACAATAACAATGCCCCCAGGCCATCACAAGTCATCACAAATCATTTCCTGGCATAGCCCACCTTGTCTCGCCGTGTGCGCAATAATAACTTTAGTGCCCACATTGTCTCGCCACAAGCACATAATAATATTCTCACCTTGTCTCGCCACATGCGCAAACCCACAAATATATCCCGCCTTGTTACGCCGCATGTGCTAATATCAATAGTAACAAGAGTACGGACAACTCATGTGCGAACACCCCGGCAATCCTCTCAACAATACCACATGTGCCAAAACATAACAACATAATAAAATAAATTTACAACACATGCCACAACATTTCCTCAAAACAATTTCAATACCATAACCACGCATAGACCTCGGCTCACCAATACTAGGTACAGTAGCAACAACAACAATAACACGGGAATATGACAAGTAAATCAATTCAAGAGCTTCAGAACATAAAGAAACGGATGAATGAGCTCACAATGAAATATACAATAGAGAATAATGGTTTCAACAAGGGGAGAGGGAGCGTGCAACAATGATTTCCACATAACTACAACTCGACGGTAAGAGAGAAAGCATGAATCAATGATTCTAAATAATGATAAGTCAACAATGAATGGAATAACAAAACCTCAATTAAGGTTGAGCAATTATGAAAAAGATATGTCACAACCCAAACTGATGGGACGCGATGGGCACCTGGTACCTTACTCAACCGAGTACCAACGTAATTTATCTTTCTTATTACATCATCATATACACATGACATACGGGCCTAATAGGCTAAAATGAACATTTATAAACTCAAAACATAAGCCGACAAGGCCGTACAATCTTTCACGTACATGACATATGTCTACAAGCCTCTAAGAGTACATAAATGTTATAAAGGTCGGGACAGAGCCCCGCCATACCAAACTATACACATCTAAATCATACTGACCAAACAAGCAACTTCGAAGCAAATAGAGTGCACCAATATCTTCTGCTGAGCTGATTGCCTACTTGGAGGACTCTCGACCTGTCTATTGAGACCTTCGGGCATGAAACGCAACGTCCCCATGAGAAAGGGACGTCAGTACAAATATTGTACCGAGCATGTAAGGAATGAAAATCAGTAAATAATAGACATGAGAGAAACATGGAGTAAATAACTCGACA
This sequence comes from Nicotiana otophora, assembly GCA_000715115.1. Classification (NCBI taxonomy): domain Eukaryota; kingdom Viridiplantae; phylum Streptophyta; class Magnoliopsida; order Solanales; family Solanaceae; genus Nicotiana; species Nicotiana otophora. The sequence continues at coordinate 25,112 of AWOL01S0021303.1, forward strand.
TGTACGTCTGCACAGCTCTGTGAATCATTTTATCTTTATAAAGTCATGCATATGTGTATAAATGTCATACCATGCATAGGTATATGTGTTCATAACATCATCAAGCCTCTGAGGACATCCCATCATATCATTTCGACCACTGTGGGCAAATCATCGACGTATACTAGCTGATCAGGTGGTGGTGCGTATATAATGTCGTAACCTTTTCCCATATCCCATATACATGTAATATACGCGTATATAACGCCATCTGGACATGGGTCAATGTACATGTATAAATGCATGAAATGCATAAGAAATACGTTAATAGGATTTTCTCGGAAAGTCATAAAAATAATATGCGTGCCAGATAAATTTTATCAAATATGTATTTCTCTGAGACCTATGAACAGAAGATATAATAATAATTCACATGGGGAATCAAGAATAGAGACACCCCTAATATTTCTATGAATAGATTCATTTATGGAAATTGTGCATTTGCTCGTTTCATATAGATCATGCCAAAAGGAAAGAAGGGATAGCCTTAATACACCTGGAGTAGGAAAAAATCCGTATGATATTCTTGGAAAAGGTTGCACCATACTCCTTTAGAACCGCAAAATTTCACGTTGCTAAGTATTAAGTATTCTTGTATGAGATTTGATTGTAGCAAATAACGTGTATAATTTGTATGAAATTATACACGGTTTTGATAATACACCAGTTTCGGCCATTGCAAAGTTGAGCTTAATTTTGTGCTCAACCAATGCTTATATCTTCTAATATCAAGGGGGGGTAAGCAAACATTAGTTTGCATGTGTTAAAGTGATTATAATCACGTTCAGAGGCTAAAGAGGGGTGAATCTTGTTGTATGCTCTTATAATATGACACATTTATACAAGGTATATGAGTCACTTTATGGACCATAGGTGGCAGCCACGTTGATGCACTAAAGCTTATCCAAATTTTCACCCTTTTCCCTTAATCAACTTATTAATACCCCNTGATATTCTTGGAAAAGGTTGCACCATACTCCTTTAGAACCGCAAAATTTCACGTTGCTAAGTATTAAGTATTCTTGTATGAGATTTGATTGTAGCAAATCACGTGTATAATTTGTATGAAATTATACACGGTTTTGATAATACACCAGTTTCGGCCATTGCCAAGTTGAGCTTACTTTTGTGCTCAAGCGATTCTTATATCTTCTAATATCAAGGGGGTAAGCAAACATTAGTTTTCATGTGTTAAAGTGATTATAATCACGTTCATAGGCTAAAGAGGGGTGAATCTTGTTGTATGCTCTTATAATATGACATATTTATACATGGTATATGAGTCACTTTATGGACCATAGGTGGCAGCCACGTTGATGCACTAAAGCTTATCCAAATTTTCACCCTTTTCCCTTAATCAACTTATTAATACCCCACTAATCCAATAATTAACCAATTACCTACATAATTAAGAATTATCTAAAATTACTTAAAAATACTACTCACTTTTTAACATACTTTATACACCTTACTATCGTGGCCATGTGGTACCTTGTATGGTACTGGCTCATAAATACCGGGTATTTTAGCTTGGGCCATATTTTATCCCAACATGTCAAACTTTGACGTAAATTCATTTTCGTTGATTTTGTTACCCTTTTATCTTCACGAATTTACTCATCACTTGTTTGAAATAACGTAATACTTATAATTCCAAAACAATCTCGTTCCCGAGCTTACGTCGATTAACTTACGATGAAACTTTTAACATAAAAAAATGCGGGATGTGACATCTCATTTCCGAACTTTCATCAATTTATTTATGGCGTACTCTCACGTACAAAAATATGGGGTGTAACAAGATACTAATAAATTCAATTAAGGATAAGCAATTACGGAAAAGATAATAATGACTTCAATTAAGGATAAGCAATTACGGAAAGAATAATAATAACTTCAATTAAGGATAAGCAATTATGGAAAGGATAATAATAACTTTAATTAAGGATAAGGAATTACAGAAAAGATAGCATGGCAATAAAGAGGCAATATCTTTAATTAAGGCACATAAGCGTTTAATTGGCAACAAGGGTAAAACATGAAACAATTAATTCCAAATAAGACGCGTAAGGGTAAATTTAGTAAACGGGGGATTTAACATGCTAAAACAACTTCACATCTAATGAACATAAGAACCTAAGAGCACTAAACGGTAAAATTTCCAAATGACTCAAACCCTAAGGGGTAGTTTCCCCCCACACAAAGTTAGGCAAGATACTTACCTCAAAGAAGCTAAACCATTACTCTAAGATGTCCTTATCGAGTGGAACAACTTCTGGACGGCTCAAATCTATCCAAACAAACATTAAATCATAAACAAAACTCATAGGAAACGATTTCGGATAATAAAGCGTCAATCTTTAAAAAAAACTAAAAAGACAACCCAAAAATCAACCGCGGGCCCATATCTCATAACCCGACAAAATTCATAAAATCCGAACACCCATTGAATTACGAGTCCATCCATACTAATTTCATCCAATTCCGACTCTGAATCGATGTTCGCAACCCAATTATTCTCTTCTGAAAAAGTTTTTGATAAAAACTCCCAATTCTCCAATCAAAACACGATTAATTCAAAAATGAACTTCTGTAATCATATTAAAATACAAAAATTATAGTTTTATACTGACCCCCAAGAATAGACGAGAAGAACGCCAAAACGATCACCTCAATCGGGGCTCTAGAACTCAAGATATGCTCAAAATACTAAATAAACGCAGTCTGACTTTTTTAACACACAGGGAATTTTGCTTCCGCGACCAAAACTCTGCACCTGCTGTCTGCCAGCTGTAATTACATTTGCGGACCATTTTTCGCACCTGCGGGGTCGTAGATGCAGACCCAACTTCACATCTGTGAAGCACCAGCACCGGCTCTCTTCTCCAGCACTAGCAACAGGGAGTTGCTGTGAGGGTGGCGAGTTTGGTCGCATGAGGAGGCGGTGTCCCTGCCTAGTGGGAGGTCCAGCTTAGCAGAGGAGCCAGTCTATGAAATCAGCACCAGTTTCTTCACCACCTACTCAGCCAGCTCGGGGTGGAGCTTAGTCAGCTAAGGGCCGTCTAAGAGGGGGAGGCCGATCATGGGGAGGCTAGGCACGTTTCTATGCTCTTCCTGCCATACCAGATGCCATTGCTTCAGATGCCATTATTACAGGTATTGTCTCAGTTTTCCATAGAGATGCCTCTGTATTATTTGAACCTGGTTCAACTTATTCATATATGTCCTCGTATTTCGCTCATTATCTGGATATGCCCTGTGAGTCTCTAGTTTCATCTGTTCATGTATCCACTCCAGTGGACGATACTATTATTGTGGACCGTGTATATCGGTCGTGTGTGGTGACTATTGGGAGTCTGGAGACTAGAATGGATAGTATGGTCGATTTTGGTGTGATATTAGGTATGGATTGGTTGTCTCTATGTCATGTTGTTCAAGATTGTCACGCTAAGACCGTGACATTGGCGATGCCGGGGTTGCCGAGGGTTGAGTGGAGCGGCTCTTTAGACTATATTCCTAGTAGAGTGATTTCATACTTGAGGGATCAACAGATGGTTGAGAAGGGTTGTCTATCTTATCTGGCTTTTGTGAGGGATGTTAGTGCAAAAACCCCTGCTATTGATTCTGTTCCAGTGGTGCGAGATTTTCTAGATGTGTTTCTTGCAGACCTGTCGGGCATGCAGTGTGACAGGGATATTGATTTCGGTATTGATTTGGTGCCGGACACTCAGCCCTTTTCCATTCCACCGTATCTTATGGCACCGACAGAGTTGAAGGAATTAAAAAAGTAGATTCAGGAACTCTTTGATAAGGGGTTTATTCGGCCTAGCATGTCACCTTGGGGTGCACCAGTTCTATTTGTGAAGAAGAAGGATGGTACTATGAGAATGTGCATTGGTTATAGACAGCTGAACAAGGTCACAATCAAGAACAAGTATCCTTTGCCGCAAATTGATGATTTGTTTGACCACCTTCAAGGAGCGACGGTGTTCTCCAAGATTGATTTGAGGTTAGGGTATCACCAGCTGAAGTTTCGGGAGTCAGATATTATTAAGAAAGCTTTCAGGACCCAATATGGACATTATGAGTTCCTTGTGATGTCTTTTTGGCTGACCCACGCCCCAGCAGCGTTCATGCATTTGATGAACAGTGTGTTTCAGCCTTATCTTGACTCATCCGTTATTGAATTCATTGATGACATCCTGGTGTACTCTCGTAGCCAGGAGGAGCATGCCTAACATCAGAGGATTGTATTACATCGATTTAGGGAGGAGAAGTTTTATGCAAAGTTCTCTAAGTGTAAGTTTTGGCTCAGTCCAGTTGGACAAGGATCTATCTTATGTTGAGGAGCCAGTGGCTATTTTGGACAGGCAGGTTAGAAAGCTAAGGTAAAAGAACATTGCTTCTGTGAAGGTTCAGTGAAGGGGTCAGCCGATCGAGGAGGCGACTTGGGAGACCGAGCATGATATGTGCAGCCGTTATCCTCATATTTTCACCACATCATGTATGTCTCTATGCTAGTTCGAGGACGAATGATTATTTTATGATGAAGAGGATGTAATGACCCAGAGGTTGTTTTGAGTGTATTAGCCCCGATCCCCTATTTACTGCTTTTCCCATATCTTTTTCTACTTATGTGACTTGCTGGGAGGTCTTGATTTTGGTTTTGTAGTGTTTTGGGATACTTAGTCCCTAAAACAGAAGCTTAAGTCTTTGAATTTTGACCGTAGTTTGATATGTGTGAAGACGACTCTGGAATGAAGTTTCGTCGGTTCCGTTAGCTCTATTGGGTATTTTGGACTTAGGAGCGTGTCCAGACTGTGAATTTGGGGTATGTAGCTAATTAGGCTTGAAATGGCGAAAGTCGAATTTTTGGGAAGTTTGATCGGGGGGGGGGTGAATTTTTGATATCGGAGTTGGATTCTGATTCTGGAAGTTGGAGTAGGTCTGTAATGTTGAATATGACTTGTGTGCAAAATTTGAGGTCAATCAGATGTGGTTTGGTATGATTCGGCATCGGCTGTAGAAATTCGAAGTTTCAAGTTCATTAAGTTTGGATTGGAGGGTGATTCATGTTTTTGTTGTTGTTTGACATGTTTTGAGGGCTCGACTAAGTTCGTACGGTGTTTTAGGACTTGTTGGTGTATTTGGTTGAGGTCCCGGGAGCCACGGGTGTGTTGCGGATGCTTAACGGGTTGAATTTAGACTTAGGCAAATGGCTGGCATTTTCTGGTTTCTAGTGGTTTCGCACATGCGGTGGGGAGACCGCAAGTACATACTCGCATGTGCGGAATAAGGAGTGCAGGTGCAAGGGAATATCTGCATCTGCGAGCCCTCATATGTGCTTGTTGTTCCGCAGATACAGAGAGCGCGCTGGAGGGGAAGAACGTAGAAGCGGACCTTTGTCTGCAGGTGCGCACATGCAGGTGCGACTAATTGCTCGTAGATGCGGACCTAGCCAATTAAGTCATTTCCGCACCGGCGAGGGAAATTTTGCAGGTGCGGTGTCGCAGGTGTGACGGTAGGTCCGCATATGCGGAATAACTGGGCAGAAAATAGGATTTCAACGATTTGATTCCCATTTTGATTTTTGGACTTTGAGAGCTCGGTGTGAGACGATATTTTGACGTTTCTTCAAGAAGATTGTTGGGGTAAGTAATTTTAACTCGGATTGGACTATATTTCATGAATCTATTGCTATTTTCATCATCTAATTAGGGATTTGAGTTAGAAATTTGGGGGAAATTTGAAAAAACTTCATAGACTAAAATTTCGAGTTTTAGAAGGTGATTTGAGGATGGATCCGAGTAATGCTTGTATGGTTGGACTCGTGAGTGGATGGGTGTTCATATTTTGTGACTTTTGTCAGATTTTGAGACGTGGGCTCGGGGATCGATTTGAGCCTATTTCGGATTTTGGCTTATAATTTCGTGTTTTTCTTGTAGACATGATTCCTTTAGCTTATATTAATTATATTGTGCTGCTTGTGGCTAGATTCGGGGCATTTGGAGACTGATTCGAGGGCAAAGGCATTTCGGAGTAGGAAGTTTACGCGATTTGAGGTAAGTAACAATTTTAAATCTAGTCTAGAGGGTATGAAACCTCGGATTTTGGTATGATTTGATTGTTTTGGAGGTGACGCCCATGCTAGGTGACGGGCGTGTGGGCGTGCACCATGGGGGATTATGACTTGGTCCATCCCGTGAGATTCTAAAGTAGAATATCTTATCGTTAATTAAATGTTCCCTCTGTCTTTTAGAAATTTGACTGTTATTCATGTTAAAAACCATGCTTAGGCCATATGATATCACTCTTGGGACCCGTAGTGGTCGGGTACCTGTTGAATTAACTACTATTTGTTGTCTTGAACTCAGTCACAGTTTTACTTGTGTGTCATATCTCTGTTTCCTCTTGTTTTCTTGTTGATACTTGTTATTATCTCTTTTCGACTGATTTGTATGATTTCTGAGAGCCCGAGAGGCTGGAGAGGTTAGTGACTGAGATAGGGCTTGATTCCTGAGCTGTGAATATGTGAGGTATATCGATCAGGTTGCACGCCGCAATGAGCCTTATGGCTATTTATGGACTATGGATAAGGTTGCACGCCGCAACGAGTCTTATGGCTACTTATATGATTGGGTAGGGTTTCACACCGCAGCGATATAATGCTTGGGCTTAAAGGAGCCCCTCTGGAGTTTACACACCCTAGTGAGCGCAGGTACCTATTGAGTTTGAGTACTGAGGGCTGAGAGCCGAGTGATTGAGCTGTTGTGATTAGTTAGGTGACTCTTACCCTGAGAGGCTGCACCTGCATTTCATTTGTTGTTGCGCTTAGTTGCTATCTGTCATTGTTGTGATATTTCTGAGAGTTTTATATCCGGATTGCCTAAACTTGAACTTTATAAAACTTATTTGACTTAACTGCCAGATTTGAAAGCATGTCTATTCTTTGCTGGAATTATTTAAAATGAACTATAACTGTGTACCTCATCACTATCTTCAGTTCCTTATTTATTATTGTTACTTACGGAGTTGGATGTACTCACGTTACTCCCTGCCTCTCGTGTGCAGATCCAAGTGTTTTTGGACACGGTGGACGTTGATCTCGTGCGTGGTTGAGTATCGGAGTGTTACGAGGTAGTTGCCGGCGTTCGCAGTCCTTGTCCCTACTTTCTTGTTATCTTTTCTTTCCTGTATTGGCATTTTGGCACAGACCATTGTAGACTCTATTTCTAGGCCATATGATATCATTGTTGGGACCCGTAGTGGTCGGGTACGTGTTGCATCAACTGTTATTTGTTGTTTTGAACTCAGTAACAGTTTTACTTGCGTGTCATATCTCTGTTTCCTCTTGTTTTCTTGTTTATAGTTGTTATTGTCTCTTTTGGACTGATTTGTATGATTTCTAAGAGCCCGAGAGGCTGGAGAGTTTTGTGACTAAGATAGGGCCTGAGTGCCGAGTTGTGAATATGTGAGGTATATGGATCGGGTTGCCCGCCGCAACAACCCTTATGGCTATTTATGGACTATGGATCGGGTTGCACGCCGCAACGAGCCTTATGGCTACTTATATGATTGGGTAGGGTTTCACACCGCAGCGATATAATGCTTGGGCTTAAAGGAGCCCCTCTGGAGTCTGCACACCCTAGTGAGCGCAGGTACCTATTGGGTGTTATTACTGAGGGCTGAGAGCCGAGTGATTGAGCTGTTGTGATGAGTTGGGTGACTCTTACCCAGAGAGGCTGCACTTGCATTTCATTTGTTATTGCGCTTAGTTGCTATCTGTCATTGTTGTGAAATTTTGAAAGATTGTATATCCGGATTTCCTAAACTTGAACTGTATAAAACTGATTTGACTTAACTGTCGGATTTGAAACCATGTCTATTCTTTGCTGGAATTATTTAAAATGAACTATAACTATGTACCTCGTCACTATATTTAGTTCCTTATTTATTATTGTTACTTATTGAGTTGGATGTACTCACGTTACTCCCTGCACCTCGTGTGCAGATCCAGGTGTTTCTTGATACGGTGGACATTGATCTCGTGCGTGGTTGAGTATCGGAGTCTTACGAGGTAGTTTCCTGCGTTCGCAGTCGTTGTCCCTCCTTTCTTGTTATCTTTTCTTTCCTGTATTGGCATTTTGGCACAGACTATTGTAGACTCTATTTCTAGGCCATATAATTTAATTGTTGCGACCCGTAGTGGTAGGGTACGTGTTGAATTAACTGCTATTTGTTGTTTTGAACTCAGTCACAGTTTTACTTGCGTGTCATATCTCTGTTTCCTCTTGTTTTCTTGTTGATAGTTTTTATTATCTCTTTTGGACTGATTTGTATGATTTCTGAGAGCCCGAGAGGCTGGAGAGGTTTGTGACTAAGATAGGGCCTGAGTGTCGAGTTGTGAATATGTGAGGTATATGGATCGGGTTGCACGTCGCAATGAGGCTTATGGTTATTTATGGACTGTGGATCGGGTTGCACGCCCCAATGAGCCTTATGGTTACCTATATGATTGCGTCGGGCTACATGCCGCAACGATATAGTGCTTGGGCTTAAAAGAGCCCCTTCGGAGTCTGTACACCCCTAGCGAGAGTAGGTACTTATTGAGTGTGAGTACTGAGGGCTGAGAGCCGAGTGATTGAGCTGTTGTGACCAGTTGAGTGACTGTTGCACTGAGAGGCTGCACTTGCGTTTCATTTGTTGTTGCACTTAGTTGCTATCTATCATTGTTGTGAAATTTCTGAAAGATTTAATATCCGGATTGCCTGAACTTGAACTGTATAAAATTGATTTGACTTAAACTGCCGGATTAGAAAGCATGTATATTCTTTGCTGGAATTCTTGAAAATGAACTATAACTGTGTAGCTCATCACTATCTTCAGTTCCTTACTTATTATTGTTACTTACTGGGTTGGTTGTACTCACATTACTCCCAGCATCTCGTGTGCAGATCCAGGTGTTTTCGGACACGTTGTACGTTGATCTCGTGCATTGTTGAGTATCAGAGTCTTACGAGGTAGCTGCCGGCGTTCGCAGTCCTTGTCTCTCCTTTCTTGTTTTCTTTTCTTTCCTGTATTGGCGTTTTGGCTCATATTGTTGTAGACTATATTTCTAGACTGGTTGTTTAGATGATCATGACTTAGTGACACCCCGATGTCGGGCTATTTTTCTGCACTTATGCTTTGGGTTTTACCCCATTTTTATGAAAAACTCTGATTATTTTAAACGTCTTAATCCATTTCTGTTAAATGTTGGAAGTGTTTTGGAAATGTCGGCTTGCCTAGTATCACGATAGGCTCCATCACGACGGGTTAGGTTTTGCGTCGTGACAGACAGAGCCAAACTAAAACATTAATCCTATATTGCAGTAAATATGACAACATTACTATTTGGGATAAAGGGTGAAAAGAGTAACTTTGGGTAGGGGTCTCATGAAACAAAGTTATGAATTTATATAGGGAAAAATTGATGTATACCATAAGATATGTTACTTTTTAAATTTAATATTTAGGGGGTTATGAATATGCAATGCATATGAGTTATGAATATTATAAATAGTAGAAGTGAAGGTGGTATGTGTTATGAAAGTAAAATTATAAATTTTAAAGAAGTAAAAGACAACAAAGATAAATGGAAATGCTATTCAAGTGTTAAAGCTAGGTGGGATATGTTCTAGAAAACTGCTACATTGGGTCCTTTATTGCTCCATTGTGTTAAACAACTTAAATGAGAGAAATGAAGGGAAAAATAGTATTAAAAAAAATAAAAATTACCATAAAGTTACACATTAAACATTTGGGAGTTATGGATATGAAATGGATGGGAGTGATTGATATTATTAAAAGTATAGGTTATGAAGTTATAAAAAGTGTGAGTTTTTAAAAAATATTAATGTAAACTAAATTGAAAGAATAATGAAAAGGTCAAAAAACAAAATTAGAGAAAAAACATGAATATGCCTTTTTTGCTTAGGAGAGGTGCCACCTCACTTTCCTATTGCTCTCTTACATATATATATATATAGACAAATTAGCGTAGAAACTATCATACAGGCTATGTTGAATACAACAACATGTTATTACATGGTAAAGGTTTTACAAATAAGAAATAAGATAACTATCAATTGAATAAGATACATGTCACGCCCCATCCTCGGGAGGCGCGACCGGCGCTCAACCGAGTGAACTCGGTCAAGCAAGCTTGTTAGATACTTTCTACCCAACTCACCCATGATCAGGAAAAAACAAGATTTCATAAATTATACAGTAGGAAGTTCATACATACAATACTAAATCTTTTCATTAGCCATTGTGCCTTTAAGTCTTGAAATACACATTTCTTATAGTTCGAGTGGAACAAGTGATCAAACACAACATAACTGGTTTAACATTTCCAACACCTATATATAACAAACATAGTGTCTACGAAGCCTCTAAAAGATACAAAAGAGTCTATGATAGTGCCGGCGACAAGGCCCCGACTATACCTTGAGACGTGATAATAATATGAACAAAAGATACAATAAGTGACCCCGGGATGAAGTCGGGCTCACCAAGTCTGCTGGGAAGAGGATGTGCCACTAACGCTGATCAACACTGCCTGCTATGTAACCAGCTGTATCCATTTAAAGATGCAGCACCCCCGGCAAAAGGGACGTTAGTACCGTCGAATAACACTAGTATGTATAGTTAAACACCATCTCAATAGAATGAATAATAATACAAGAGGAACAGTCAAGAATTCAATAAGAGCTTCAAATAATCTTAAAACATCAAGTTAAAGATCACATAAGTTTTCAAATCAATTTCTACGTTATTAGGTTGTGTGATCTTTAGTGCCGATATTCCACAATTCACAATACCACCGTATTCTTACACGGAGTCCGATCACGACCCAATCGGCTAGGTCGTCTCACTTGAGACATCAACCATAACCACAGTTTTAATTATAATTTTCAGCACAGTCACCACTATGTGTGTGGCATGAAATCCGATCACGGCCCGATCGGGTAGTCCGTATCTACCAAGACATTACCTTTTTCAATCAATCATCTCACATCATACTTCTTTCATATCTTTTCGATTCATTGGAGCTAGTGATCACGATTACAAAGTCATTCTTGGCACTTAGCCGTATTTCATAGTTCCATTTCCCTTTTTCCACATTCAAATATCAATATCATTATCAACAATAATAAGGCTTCCCATTGAAGACATTAAATTCACATATGAGCAATTTGGGCATCTTAGGCACATAGAGGCTTTTCATACAATTTGGAGTAACAACCTTTATTTCGATCTTGATATGAAGTATTAACATTTATAGCACATATTCCACATTTTGAACACATCCTCAAATGTCAAGCTAACATGATGAATCATTTAGAATAAATAATTAACATACGTCCTTCAACACAACATAGTAAGAATAGCCAATTCTATAATGATCAATTCGGGACTTACACCAAGTTCATGTGTATTAAGCTTTCAAGGCCAACAACCCAGTCTTTACCATTTTTTAGCCCATAATCTTCTTACACTCTTTCATCACACATGCATGCAAGGTAAGCAACTCCCATCCCTATGAACTATCTTACTAATTGCCCAATCAAGTTACATTTCGAAATTAAGAGTTTGGGTGATAGGATTTTACCTCTTAGGATGAAGACCTATGGTGCTTCTCTTAATAATCTTCAACGTTTTAAGAAAGAATTCAAGAGTAATTTGATGAAGATCACTTTCTTTCTCTAAGACTCTCTCTCACTCTAAAGTATCAGGTTTTACTCAAAAATGGCCTCATATATCTATTTTAATGAAGTAGGGTCGTGTTTTCAAAACCCAAAAATGAAGATCTGTAATAGGTTATGCGGTTGCAGAATGATTATTCGGTCCTCATATCGACCGCATAATTTGGGTGCCAAAACTAGAAAGGGACTGACCAGGTATGCGGTCACTATGCGGCTCGCAGACCTATTCTGCGGTCGCATAATGCACCGCAGAACGGTTGTGCGGTCTCATAGTGCACCGCAAAATCACCCTCCAAAAAATTACAAAGTTGGGTATGAGACAAGAGTGCGGCCAGCGAAACGGTTATGCGGTCGCATAATGGCCGCGAAATTGATATAAACAATGCCCTAGAAAACTGCCTCACTCTGCGACCATTCTGCGGTCCGCAAAGTAGTTCTGCGATCGCAGAATGGGCCGTAAAAATGCCTACTTCAGTCCAACATTTTCCTTTAACTCCCCAACACAATTTCTACTATTACTAACCTCTACATCTACCCTGACATCACGAAACCCCGGCTTTTAGGAAACTTTTCACGAGGCCTTATAATACCGTTGTACATAGATTAAAGAATTATATGAAAACATACATTGTACTATAATGAGAGTTTTCCTGGAAAATAAAAGGAATAAGAACAGTCGACAGTAAAACGCTAATGATTAAATATAGAAGAGAAGAACATTTGGGAATAATGTCTGACTTTATTCTTTATATTGATAGAAAGATGTTGGATTGTTTGTGTGATGACAAGATATATTATTTTTAGTACTAGCTTCATTTTCTATGCTTCGGGACCTCCCGTAGCTTTATCCGATGATATATGACTTGCGTGCATGATTCGTATCATTTTTCAGAAAGCTTATATCAGAAGTTAAGAGAAAACGTGATTTTTGGTTTTAAACACAACTAGAGGTTACAAAGGTCAACTTATTTGATAAACAACCTCAGATTAATTTTTTAATGATTATGATAGGTTAGTATGATGTTTTTGGACTTTTACGCATGTTTTGTTGAGGTCCCGGGTGACCAGAGCAGGGCTTCAGTGCATTATGTGAACAATTAGAAAATTGAATTTCTAAGATGAATATCTTGAGTTTTGATGATCGATTCTTGATATTTGGTGTTATTGTAAGTATTCAAGGTAGCGCGCAAGTTTGTATGATATTATTGCACTTTTATGAAAGTTCTGATTGGAGCCCGAGGGGCTCAGGTGAGTTTCAGGTATATTTTGGAAGGTTTGGACAGCTAATGCGGACATCTGCTCGTATTGATCTGCAAGTCTTGCATTTGCGAGGACCTGATCGCAATTGTGAGCCTCACATTTGCGATGTCAAACTCGAAAATACAATGGGGGCTGGGGGTTGGGACTTTGCTTTTGCGATGAAAAGACCACATTCGCGAAATGTAGGCATCGCATTTGTGACACTGGAGGACTAGGTGCTGCTTCTCTTTTTGCTAAGCGTTGTCCGCATTTACAAGCTAGAGGGTCTTCATAAATGGAAAGGACATGTCGCATTTGCAACAACATTGTAGATGGGACACTGATCGCTTTTGCAATATGTGCATTTGTGCAAAAGTTTGAATTTTCGGGACTTAGCTCAGTTTACACCATATTTTCAACCCTAAACGCTATAGAGTCGAATATCAAAGAGGAATGTCTTCCCTAATTCACTGGTAAGTAGCTTTAACTGGTTTTTAATCAATTTCAGTTGCTATTTCATGAATGTTATCATCCAATTTATGAATTTCAATTCAGAAATTGGGGGTTTTAGGTAGAATTTAGGAATTTTACAAAATTGAGATTTAGACCTCGAATTGAGGTCGGATTTGACATAAATCACATAGCAGGGCTCGGGGGTGAATGGGTAATCAGGTTTTTGGTCCAAATCTCAAATTTTGACCATGTGGGCTCGGGTTAACCTTTTATTGACTTTTTCAATTTAGTTAAAGATTGAACCTTTTTCATTTGTGGGTACTTTCTATAGCTTGTTTTGATGTGTTTGAAACATATTTGACTATATTTCATTTGTCTGGAGGCTTGGTCTAAAGGGAAAGCCATGTTAGATTGTTGACTAGTTTTCAGAAAGAGGCAAGTGTCGTCGTTAACCTTGACGTGAGGGAATTAAGACTTGATTGGTCTATTTTCTACTTAATTTTTGTGCGGAAAAAAGGTATATGCAAGGTGACGAGTGCGTTTTTATGGGTTTAAGCATGCGAGGTGGACCAATTAATTGCATGTTTTCAATTATATTATGCCTTCTTTTAATCCAAGTTATTACTTGTTTCATGCTTTAATTGATGTATGTCTTTGCTTGTCAAACATTCCTTTTACTTGTTAGACACCTCTATTTGCTATATGTTCCAAGTATCCATGCCTTTATTTATTGTCCGCTCTTACTCGTTCTATGATCTACATGTTATCAGATAGATTCTATTATTTGTCTCATGCCTTTACTTGTGCATTTGTCTTTACTTAATTTCTATTTCACTTTAAAAACTGTTATATTTGATTTGTCTTAGAGAATTTATACGTTTTGGTTCCTTTTTGAGATACGCCATAGTTGTTTGCAGAATATATATATATATATA
>AWOL01S0021303.1:51923-72147 GCA_000715115.1 Nicotiana otophora
GTATAAGAGACAGGAATAACATAAGGCTGTTACTTTCACACCTCTCTATCTATATATAGAGAGAGATCTACTGCGTGAGCAACCTGACTGTGCCTCACATGTGCTCTACAGGCCGCACATAATCTTTCTTCCTAACGAGCCCTTTTTTTAATTTGGAAGACAAGCATTGCGTTCGGTTCGAAAGGCATGGTTTTCAGTATGTCTCCATATAGGGCCCCACTAGTCCGGCTAGCTGGTGAGCGGTTCTTTCGAGCAGGAAGCAAGCCAGGCCCTACGAGCAGGCATCTCCCACAACGCAAGCACCATTGTTCGACATCACCCGAAAAGCAAAAGATTTGTCAGTCCAGGCTTAGAATACATGCATAGATAGTGGTTTAATGCCATGGCCGATGACGAAAGCTCGAGACAGAGCCGTATGAGCTGGAAGTCTCACGTACGGTTCTCTGAGAAGGGAGTGGCTACCTATTGGAGCTTCGACCAAGCACCACCGGTCAATTCTGCTTTGGGGCCACCCCTGACTCTGTCATTATTATAGGGGTGTGGGGTTCGAGACAAAGAAAGATCAAGGCAGCATATCAGTTGATCCTTTATACTTTACTTGGATATGTTTTTATGCTATTAGCTATTCTGTTGATTCTTCTCCAAACAGGAACAACCGATTTACAAATCTTATTAACCATAGAATATAGTAAGCATCGCCAAATCTTTCTATGGATTGCTTCTTTCGCCTCTTTCTCCATCAAAGTGACTATGGTAGCAGTTCATATTCTGTTACCCTAAGCCCATATAGAGGCATCTACGGCAGGATCCATCATCTTGGCAAGAATTTCTTTAAAATTGGGAACCTACAGGTTTTTAAGATTTTCAATACCTATGTTTCCCGAAGCGACACTTTGTTCCACTCCTTTCTTTTATACTTTAAGCGTGATTTCTATAATATATACTTTACTCCAGTAAACCAATGTGATCATGACATTATAGGTGCTTGTGATGGGACGGATGCGACTTCCCTCAGGCTTGCGTTCGATTTGTCTTTTGAGAAAGAGTCACAGCCTTACCTTATCATCACCATAATACGCACTCCAAGTTCTTATGGAAGAGTACGAGGAGATTTATCATCAATATGATGATTGGAATGGAAACCAGAAGCACGACTGGGGTCCTCGTGGTCCAAGATAATCAAACCATCAATAACAGTAACGTAAGCATGAGACTTTTTGGTAGTACCGGTGAACCAGATGGCCGCGGCAATGGATTCTGGGACGGATGACTTATAGTATCTCTCTAGATCTGGCAAAAGCAGAATACCCCCTAACATAATTCGAATGGAGGCTGACCGCTGAGCCCACTCTGGCCTTACGGGGCGGGCCCCTGTGGTTGCGAGCTGGAGCTACCATAGCTTATGGCTATAGCAATAGCAGGGCCCCAGTAGAGAGAAAACTCAGGATAACGAGCGCTTCGCCCGCCAAGCGGGTGGCAGGAGCAGCGGGCAAGTCCTTGGTAAGACAACAACCTAGTGATCCGGGTGGGGCACTCAAAGAAAGGGGGCACACTGAGCAAGTACAAGACATTGGCCCTACTCCGCTTTCTTAAAAGCAAGGACCACTATGGGAGGTCACACCAAGGATCTATGTAAGTGGGGGCTCGTCCCCGGTCAATACTGGATCAAATAATAGGGGGCCATAGCAAGACCTCTTTTTTTTATTGATTCAATACAATAGGGGAAAAGATCGTACAGTTCCCTACTGATACAAACTCTCAACGGATCCTCCGCGCGCTGGGAATACCTCTTTCGTGCGTCTTTCTCGTGGCGGGAACAGAACAACAGGGACAGACCTGGCCTAGGGTGGGCTTTATTTATTTAAGAGAGAATGAGGAGTGAATCAAATTCTGTTTTGGTCCCCCTCTCGATCTTTTTCTACATTGAGAATGGGGAAGGAGTCTAAATCAATGGACATTAATGAACCATCATTGATGGACGTTGCACATGACACGATCAATTCGACTCAAGGTCCGGTGCTAATAAAAGTTGCTTACTTTCCTAGTAGCAAAGGAAAGGGAAGGGCTTTTTAGTAGTAATAGTGGGTGGGTATCATGAGATCTATGCCGGACGTCGGAATCAAACAAAGGTCGAAGGACTATTTGATTCATTAAGGGGCATAGCGGCGCCCTCGCCCGGTGTCATTTTCGGACCTAGCATCAGGTATGCGGGCCGTGCCTGAATTCAGACCGGACCAGACTCTTCTTTGTTTGAGCTGCTCCCAGACACGCAGACTAAAAATCTCACTTGTCCTGGACAAGTACGCAGAGATCTTTGTGGGACCGTGGAGGTAGTATCAATCGATCGCTTTTAGGATTCCTTATCATTCCACACATGGAGATTTTTCCATTGATAGATCAGAGGGTCCCCCCTTGAACAAATTCTTAAAGGTTAGGTTACTACTTGCTTCTACGGAAGAGGTTTACTTTGTACCGTCCGAAGGTCATATAGATCGGAATCCGGTGCGATAAGAACGAAAGGGTTGGTGTAGACATAGCTACAACTACTGGCGCTTCAAATTAGATTCTAAGGGTGCTACTGAAAGCCTTTTTTAGGTCCTGTAATAGGGAGGTGTAAGCCTCAAAATCCTTTGGAACTTCGATAGGGTCGGACGACTTTCTTTGCCCCAGCTTGGCGAATCGCATCCCCACACAATGACATGCTTTGTTTATGCGCCCTTTACGGTTCTCGCTCAGTCTTTCAACGACTGGGAAGGCAGTCATAAAAATGATGCCTATCGCCACACCGACCATCAAATATGAGATTGGGCCCCTTCTCAAAGATTTGATGGAATGGCTCACCCCACCCAAGAGCGCTTATGTCATAGGGGAACTCATGGATGGAAACAATCCTTATGCTTTGTTTTGATATCCGGTAGGAATAATAAAAAAAAGTCCAGGTTGGTTGGTGAGCCTAGTGATAGGAGACTATCTAGCTTGGTTCGGAGAGCACTTGTTGGGTTAAATATTTATTTGTTGCTAAATGTTATGGCCTAAATGCTGAACTATTGACCCTACTTGTTCGGATGGGTGTTCACCCCAAAGTGTTCCCGGACCGCATGCATACATCCGTAAGTAACTTAGTGCAACATGGAAAATTTCATTGAGAGGAATCAGCAAAGAAAAGAAAAACGGGTCAACAACATCAACATGTGTATTTGAGAGATTGTCCTCGGGCTGAGGAGTGTCCACATGAGTTCGTTGAGGTGTTTACACAGGCCTGTGGTCCTCTTTTATATTCTGTCGAGAGTTCGGATTGCTCCACCTAAGTAGAACGAAAAGAAGGAATTGGAAAAGAAAAGGGGGAGCTATTGTGAAGCCTAGAAAGGCGGAAGCGGAAAATCGCTTATACCGAGTTCCCCAACAGCAGCTTAGCTNGCACAAGCCTGTGGTCCTCTTTTATATTCGGTCGAGAGTTTAGATTGCTCCACCCAAGTAGAACAAAAATAGGGAATTGGAAAATAAAAGGGGAAGCTAATGTGAAGCCTAGAAAGGCGGAAGCGGAAAATTGCTTATACCGAGTTCCCCAACAGCAGCTTAGCTTAGTAGCAACACTTTTTCTACTGGCGTGGCACTGTCGGACGCTTCTGATCAATAGAACACGAAGAGGAGGAAAACAAAAGCTTATGATGAGCATCTATTTGAGTCGATCATTTCCAAGATCTAATTCTAGTTTTTTCTTATGTAGTGGAAATGCCTTACAATTTGAAGTTTTATGCTTAAGGGAAGAAATGTTCTTGGTGGATGCAGAACATGGGATCCCTAAAATTTGAATGCAAGATAAGCCTACATGAGTACCAATCAACCGAGCCACCAGGTTTGAGAATAAGGTGGGATTCTTGTATCTAGTGGCCGGTGAATCACTGATTAAAGAGAAGATTTTAGAGAGATTATTCACCAATCTAGTGGCCGGTGAATCACTGATCAAAGAGCAAGCAGCCGCTAGGTTTAATGACTTGGTGGGAGCTACAGATGTAGTGGCTGGTGAACCGCTTCTTCTTCTTCCACGAAGATTCACACAAAACCGAGCTTGGATGGAACTAAACAAAATTTGCCGAACGAATACAAAAGTCAAATGCTTTATTATTGAGAAAGTAAAAGGAGGTTATTCAGTAGCCATCGCAGGTTTCATTACTTTTCTTCCATTTTGTCGTAGAAGGAAAAGGATATCGAATGATCGATTCAACATTGAGAACATTAACCCCAAAAAGTCGAATATTTTTGGTCTTCTAATAGTGGCAGATCAAAGAAGAACTTGATGAGCGAAATCCGTTGACAAAAAAAACAGAACCTTTTGAATTATGATGCCTAGCGTCCCCTGATAACCTAGGATTAGTGGTGATAGGGCTGATGTGGTATCTCAGAAACTGGGATTTGATGGTATCTGTAGAGCGGATCCCATGGGCTTCTCGGGTGGAGGTTGGTTGAAGATGATGTGATGCAAGTGATCGTCTACGAAAAAGCTATCGTAAAGTTTTGTCCTTCATTCCGTCGTCGATCAATCTATCACTCAATCACAGGCCGCTTTGTCATTGTCTGATGTTTGGTTGTCTGGTCACACTTGTAATTATGTATCTACTTATCGTATTTTTACCCCTTCTTGGTAGTTTTGTAGCAGGTTGTTTTAGACATTTTGTAGGAAAAGAAGGAACCACTATAATAACCACTACGTGCATTTTATTCTCTTCAATCTTATCTTTGATTGCTTTTTATGAAGTCGCACCAGGAGTTAGTGCTTTCTATCTAAGAATTGCTCCATGGATCTCATCGGAAATATTTAATTCTCCTTGGGTCTTCTTTGGTGACCGTGAAGTCACCGGATGAATTGTCGAGTAAATAGATCAGATCCGGACACGCCTGTTGCTCCGCAGCGATACGGACTCGACCCGCTCCTACCCACTCCAGGGTACCATAGCATGTCGGGAATAAGGGGGGACATACTGGACGTAACCACTCCCTTGGTTGGGGGCTGTGTCGCCCTGGCTTTCGATCGATACACAGTTGAGGAGGCTGATCACGAACGCTACAGGTGTGGGAGCGATCCTGGTTAGGGAAGGATAAGATGATGCCTCGTATATGGGGAGCAAGAGGGAGCTTATGTCCCGACGGTGGGGCCTTATGGGGAAGGGCCCAACCCAATGGGGACAGCACACCCCCCACTTCAAGCGCACCTCTGTATCGACTGAATCACTCTTTTAGTCTAGTTAGTGGAACCGGTGAACCACGTGTGCTGGTTAGATGCGTGGGGCAGATGGCCCATAGTATCCCCTTTGATTGATCCAGCCTTTTATTCGCTTCGGTAGTGAATCACCTACTAAAGGGGCAGTCTTGCACGCCTTATTTGAGACTACAAAGGCAGGCAGGGTGCTAACGAGCAATAAAACGGATGCGTTAAGGCGCAACTTCGCGCAGCTACTGCGCCCTTACTTCTTCCCTTATCTTTTACTAAGCAACTAATCAAAATAGAAGCCCTTCTTTCTCAAAGTAAACTTTCTCCCTCCTTGCTTTAGTGAAATAAGGGGTGTTAACGCGACCTTCCTTCTGCTGGCTTCGCCCTATCTAATCATCTATTTTCTCAAATGGATATTTAGGGATCTCTCTTGTTCATAGATCCTGAAACCAGACCAATATCCATTTCTCAATAGATCTATTTATCGATAGAAAGATATAGATCTATATATGGATCTATCTCCATATCTAAATATGAAATAACTAACACAACAAGGGCGTAACCAACAGAAGTTTCTCATCATGTCCCCGACATTGTTCTCCGATGATGTCCCCTGGGCAAAGGGAGCCACCATTCTCTTTCTTTCTTCAGTCATTCCGATCAGGGTAATTGGTTCATTTCGTCTCCCTATCTACGCAATTCTCTGTCTTCGATCGTGATCATGTTGGGCGAAAGGTAGCTGTAGAGGAGCGGCTATGAAACAGAGATTCCCCCCTTTTCATTGAAGTAGGGCCTCCTTCCACACCATTTAGGCCTATTATTGATAGGGATTTTACCGATGCTGAAGATCGCTTGCTTACCAAGCCGCCCACTTGAGAAGCTAGTTGCCAGGAAAGAAGCGAGTAGGAAGTGAAGCTACTTACGAAGCTTTGCTTCTTCCCCTGTAGTCGTAATACTCGGCTTGTTGCTACTTTTATTCAAAAGGTAACCGACGGTTCTCGTCTTTCTCCACTTTTCGCAACTGTAACCACTTGTCATTCCGATTACTTTATCCATAAAACTTTTTTTATTACAAAATAGCGATACGCTCTAAATTAGTAAAGGAGAAGCTTCTATTCTAGAAGCTACCGCTTCCCACCTCCCTCGGGGTGAGAAGTTCCCTTCCCTTTTCTAAAATGCCTGAGTGGTCTGCTCAGCAAACGTACAAAGTGGACCGCAGTTTGGCTGACCCTCTTCTTCCCATTCAGGTTGGGTTGACGCAGAAGTACAGTAAGAAGGATTGGAACCACTAGAGTGTCGTCTATAGTTCACACTTGGGCAAAGACGACTAACTTTGGAAGTGGAACACGAACCGATTTCTGCTATTCCGGGTTCTTATTGAGCGTAGAGAAATCAAGGTTGATGATAAAGTTAGGAAAGTTTCCATGGTGTTCTACCTTTGCGAAGTCTAGGTCCATAGTGGAAGGCTCCGCATCTGAGCCTCGTTAGACTCAGCTGAAGTGTAAGATGTAAGTGAAGAAAATAGAAGAGATGAAGTTCGTCCCTTAGCCTAGTCTATATCCACAACTGACGCAACTCCGTACCGATGCCTCACTACTACTTTAATTTTTCTTTTATTTTTAAATTAATTAATGGCTAAGCGATTTCATAACTTGAGATTTCCTTAACCAGCTGACCTTACTTCGTAAACTTAGCCTCCCTTTCATTATAGTTTTCTAGTTCGACTAACTGACTTCGTAACCTCAACGTACTTTTTTTTATACTTTAGCATAGGCCTTCGCCACTTCAAACGGGTGCTTCGCCCCTCTTGTTTTTGAATTAGAAAGAGTGGGGTCTTACTTATTCAGGGGGGATGAAAGATAAATAAAGGGATCATAGGGCTTTATGATCGGACAAAGAGAACGGGCGTGGTTGGTGTGTCACTGTGTCGTTGGGGGAACCCGTAGGAAGGGGGGATGACCCGCCGAATTTACATTAGAAATCGCCAACATGAAGACAAATGAAATCTTGAATTGCGTATAGAAACAAAACAAACCACTTATATTCTCGGAGCTGAGGTATATGAAGAATGGCTTTTTGGTCCCTTTCGTCTAGTGGTTAGGACATCGTCCTTTCATGTCGAAGACACGGGTTCGATTCCCGTAAGGGATAGGTACTCATTCCGGCCGCTTTCAGTTAGTGTTCATTGCTGAGTGATCGCTAGCTATCTGGCTGGAAAATATGGTATGGAAGCTTCCTCTCTCCCAGCAAGCAAGACGAGATCACAACTTCTCTCAGTAATGGACTTCCTTTACTTCGTAACCTTAGCCTTAGATGTCCTTTCATAGATTCCCGAACCTCCGACAGACAGAATCTCCATGCATGCATTCTTTCTCTCCTCCCCTCAGCCATACATCCCTTTTTTTCTTTTGGCCATTTTTGCTAGGCATTGAACCCCACACCACGGAGCGGTGCTGAGTGCCTAGTCTTTCGCCCAGCCTTCGCCTTCTTCAGTGGCCAAGTTGAAGCGTTCAACGTCAGCATGCCACATTTATTTTCAAGGTTGAGCTTGTTTAATTGAAGTTAATGTTATGCTACCCTTCCCTTGTTCAAGATAAAGCGAGGACTTTCCCTTAGATACCGACCCAAACAAAAGAGATTAGCCTCTTGATCAATCGATTGATTGGATCGAAGTATGAAAGCGTTGATTGAATTCTGATATCAGCCAAAGACTAAGGCCGAGCAACTAGCTTCTGCAGGATTGGACGTCAATCTATCTCACCTCGCTCCCCTACTCATATAAAAGCCGGCGGAAGGACTGCTCTGCTCATCTTTCTTACGGCTCGTTACCGCAGCACTCGTTCATCACTTCAGTTTCTTCGATTCAAAAAAAGGTAGTCTTTCCTTAGTGAATAGCTTCTTGAAGTTAAGCGAAGGCATTATTGAAGGAAAGAAATGGCGAGTCTGGCAATTGCATTAGGTAGAAGATGCAGGACCTGTCTTAACCACAAGTGCATTCGCTATTCAATTCCATCCTAAATCCCACCAAATTTGGATTCCTAAGTGTGTATCTCTTCTTTACATTTAAGTGACAAGGGGGTGACAAAGGGTATACTTTCTTCTCTATGTACCTATCTCATCAATGAGCATAGATTAATAGCCAAGCCTACCCTTTTGTGCATGTCAATATGTATCCCATTATTCAGGTATAGTTTTCTTTGATCACAGATCGACATGTGATCCGTCCTTTCTCCCCCTTTCTTCATAAGGCGTGGTCTGACTCTGAGAAAAACAATTCTTGTGTTTAGGTCCCTACTAAGCAGAATTCGTAAACTATTCAAAGGGTCTTTGAATACTTTTGAAAAAGTTTTTAGCAAAAAAAAGCAAAAACAATTCTCAACGCCCTTATGAGGTAGTGATAAGTTAAACTACTCGTGTTGGCATGGAAGTCAGCTCGGTAAACTGATTCCATTCTGCTACTAGGGTTCCAAACCTTCCCTTGAGCTCTAGAATCTATAAATACCTTTTCAACTCAAGAAATGCTAAAGCTATTTAGAGTTGGTATTTCTAACTAAGCTGGAAGAAGGGCTTTGGGAAAAGAGAAACTCGAAAGTACTTTACTTTAGTCCTAGTACTGAAATACGTGACTTCATGAGTGGATTTCGTAAGGAAAGACTTTGTTTACTTCCTGCAAATTACTTATGTAAGAACAAGTAGAAAGAAAGGAATTAAAAAAACAATAAGGCAGCATTGACATTGAATGAGAATGCTTGAATGGGAATCATCTTAGCAACTGACTATAGACATGAGTCTAAGCCTCCAGGAGAGGAAAGACCATTTTCATGAGAGATGGACGAGCAAGTGACAGATTGGGAAACAAAATAGGTAGGCCTTCTGAGCGGTTATTTAGGGGCCTCGTTAGTGACCCATCATTCTTCCCTAAGCTGTCAAAGTCCGACCGAAGCGAGCAAGAGATAGAGGAATCCTCACTCATAGATGTGAATTGAAAAAGCAAGACCAAATTATTGTTAATTAGTCTCTATAGTCTGGTCCCTGTCCCTGGTAAGGTCTGATTATTATCCGTAAGTCTTATTTTGACCGCGGGAAGTTGAACTTTGCAAAAGTGCTTATTTGGTTGGGAAGAATAGGACTTCTGACTCCAAGCCTACCCTACCCGAAAAACAGTTTCAGCTATTGATGTAGCCTCTTGTAGATATTACTAGTCTTCTCGCTATCTACTAGAAACGTCCCATCAAGATACATTCCGTCAGCAAACATACTTCTATCTAAGTGATTTCATACCTTAATACTCCCCTCCTTCACCCTTCTAAGCTCCTTTGCCCTATGCCTTTAGTCTGCTTTGAATGATCCTTTCACTCTTTGAAGGTGAGCAAAGTACTTCGAGGGATTATATGGAAGGAGCCTCTGCGAAGAATGGAATGCATTAATTTGGGGCACTTCTTCTCCTTATTTAGCTTTCAAGTGGGAGAGGACTTACATAGAGTCATTTATATTAACCCCTGCTTTGTTGTACTATCTCAATCTAAGGCTTTGGGAGCCTGCATTTGTGGGAACTGAGGCCATAATCACTACCATCGCAGTCTGGGTCCAACTAGGTGGTCTTCCCATTGAATTCTATTACATACATGACCACATTAAATAGGCTAGGAAAGGAAAGGAATGGAATCTTCGCGTGGACAAAGGACGATAAGATAGGGATAGGTCAACCTTATGGATAGCATAGCGTAAGGACGGGATAGGAAAGAGAAATACTCAATGAAGCGCTCAAGAGAAGGGCGTAGGGCACTGAGCAGGGCTAGTCAGTGCCCTGAAGTACACAAACTATCGGCTAGTGCAAAGCAGGTCAGGAAGCTTGACATGACAGAAGTTCAAGTCAAACCAGACTAGCAGATAGTGAGGCGATTGGTAGTTTGGGCAGTGGAAGGGTTGGAAGGAAGTTGTAAGGGATTGAAAGCGCGTATTCCCTCGATTCAGGGATCAGTAGCGTCTTCCTCGGTCGGTAGGTGGGAATGAATGGAGCTTCCAGGAGTTAGTGCATTGGATTCCTGGGCAACTGCATCTAGTAGAGCTGACTGAAGACCGAAGATATCTCTTTTCTAGCCTAGTCTAAGCTTCTAGCCATGGAAATGAGTCCGTAAACTCCCCTAGCTGCATTAGCGGTCTTAGAACTTTCCTTCGTTTTTTGGACGATTCAAGCAAGTCCAGAAAGAGTGAATCGTCGAATAGGGGGAAGTAATATCACGGCAAAATCCTTTTGTGTCGGAAGAGCAAGCTTCTTCTTTTTGATCTGGTAGGAGGGGAAGGACGATAAAGCTTTCGATTAAGTATTTGTGTTGGTCTAGCTCTGCTTTCTAAGGGCTTCTTTTCTTAACTTCACCGACTGGAAATATAATTCATGTGCATCAACAAAGGTCTAACAGTTTCATTGTAGGCACGTCTTTCTCTTAGTGAAAGCCGCGTTCACACAGCCCTATGCCCCCCTTGTGGTATTCATCCGAATTTCTCTGTCCCAAGCCGGTCTATTCACAAATCTTGGATGTTACTTTTTTGCACGAATCCGACCTTTTTAGGGTTGAAGGCGTAAGCGCAGCTATTAAATAAAATCCGTATCTGATATTGACGCGTCCCACTTGTGGTTTGTCGAAGATAAGTATCAAGTCCTCAATGGCTAAACAAGACTAGATTTCGAGGATGAGTAGTGGATAAAAAGTCATCCCGAGGTATACTCACAAACTCTTTCACGCGCTGGACTCGAACCAGTATCTCCGAGAGAAAAAGACAAGCCCAGAGAACAACCTTTCATTTTGATCGTGACAAAAATAAGAAAGAAGAGAGGGAACTTGGAGTTTGCGCCCACATAACGGATTGCCTGCTTACCAAGCCATCCTGGCTTTCACTCCTCCAGTTAGATTATTCTTCTTTGTCTCACCAAGGCGGCCTACCTGCTTTCCTTTCGTTCAACTGCCCTCAACCACGCCATAGGGACTTCTCAGTCCAAATCCAATTCATTATCATCCGCCAAGTATTCTATTTATATAGGCTGAGTTTTGGCCATGTGTTTGTATATCGCGAGACAGTAGATTCTAAAATTCGAGTTCTCTCTGGTCCTTTACTAATACATTCCCGCCTTGTTGGTCAAGTTCACTTTGTTTCTCATCCAAAATGTCAGAAAAGGCTTCTTGGGGGGTGTAGGCGGCATTTTTGGCCAAGGCAGGATGTGAAGTATGTATTGGTTGAAAAAGCGAATAGCATGAATGCTTTTGCTCACGGATCCGAAGATCCCTATTCTTGAACTCAATCAATTAGTTATATTCCTTTTTCGAGGAACAATTATTGAGTGAATGTTTTACTTTTGCCCAATAGAACCCCCTATCCTTATCCGTCAAAAAAATGCTATTGGTATTTTACATTGCTAATATCATATTTATCATAGATGACTCCAAGTCTATATTGTGAGTCGGGGGCCAAGGGTCCGACAGGACCTGAAGCCCGAATAAATCTTCCGATGAGTAGTTTGAAGGGCCCGAAAGAGGAAGTCCTTGCCCTCCCCCCACACTCAAAACCAAAATAAAAGAGAAAAGATCAACCAAAAGAACATCTAAGAGAGAAAGTAAGTAGATGTGGAGTTCATAGAAAAAGAAGGATATGAAAAATATTAGGAATAAAAGAATCACACTCCTTTTTCTTTTTGCTGAACGAGAAACTATAGTCAGACTTAGTAAAAGTAAGAAGAAAAGAAGGATCAATTCGAGGGTGGTGCTTCTATCTGATCCTAAAAAATGTACGAAACAACCTACTACGGAACTACCGATAAGGGGCTAAAACACTTTACTTAGTCGAGGCATCATGTCTTTACTCTATGCTTTGCACAGTTTGCCTTACTATCCGACCACAAAGAAGGCTACCACATCAAGGTGACAGGATTCGAACCTATGGCCCTCTGTACCCAAAACAGATGCGCTGACCAGACTGCGCTACACCTCGTCTCACCACCCTGAAGCATATAGATCCACCCTATCGATGAACACTCAAACCGAACTCGCCCATCCTTTTGGGCACAAGGATGCGAGAACCAATCCGAGTAATCAACCGCTTTTTTCTTAATGTGCCTCAAGCAAGCCACCCCAACCTTACCGCCAAAAAACCATCCGTATAGTGAAGGAGCGCTCACATTTTATTGCTTACTCTTTCACTTTCATTTCTAAATCTGGCTCGCTCCTGGCTACGGTTTGGACCTTTCGTGTCTTAGAAGTGGATTCGAACCACCAATACAAGGATTTTCAGTCCTTTACTCTAAACAGCTGAGCTACCTGAACCACTTTCCTAACGTCTGTTTTCTTCATCGAATAGAGCCCTATCCTTACTACTTGACTTGTAAGGGAAAAGCCCTTTACTAAACTAAGAAAATATAATAGATAGGCTTTTTCGTCAAGATTTCGAGCAGCTCTTTCAACTGCCGCCTAATCCCCTAACATGCGCAAGAACCAAGAGCCGTCCAGTCATGAACCAAGAGCCGTCCAGTGACTGGACGGCCAGAGGGAGCTTGCTTATAGAAATAAGATAAGACGGCAAAAGAAAAATAAGGTGCAACTGGCTCTCCGCTCCTAGTCACTAAGAAGTGCTATTCTGTCCTTCAGGGGACTGGACTCCACCAAGAGGTTCTTTCTCTCACGTAATTTCGCCCGCCCCTTTCATTTTTGTACCAGAGGAAATGGGATTCGAACCCATGATAAAATCTTCTTGTTCGTCAATTTAGCAAACAAATGCCTTAAGCCACTGCGCCATACCTCCAAGTTGTTGATCAGAATAGAATTGGATGTGCTGGGTTTGGTTCCATGCCTGGAGGAAGGGCTATTTGATCCGATCAATTACGTAAGTCATAGCGCGCTAGCGTGCGTACTCTTCTTCTATGAGCGAGACTCTATCCAGATCTATGGATCTCATCTCCCCATCATCAAAGTGAGACTCCATCCAAATCTTCCACTCCTTGGGCGAGGCCTTTTGTTCTATGAACACCCTACCATTGAATGATTCACTTTCAAGTTCTCTACTCCGACCCAGGAGAACACAGTGTCAAGCCAAGCCCTGGGCCACCTAAATGGAATTCGTATCTCCTTCGTCTGGTCGAGAAGGGAGGGGAACTGGACTCTACCTCTTCTATTATATTTACATTACTTTACGGAGAAGTCCATTCTCATCATTATCGATCCACGTCCTAGCATAGTGCCCGGCTTGCTTAGCAACCGAAGCTAGCTTACTAAGGCAGTTTACTTTTTAATTTTGAAAAACAAAGGTGAAGGCATTTTTCCTTGATTGAATGAGCTAGCCAGCAAGCCAGCAAACCCCCCCTTACTCACCTCAACATCTATAAAAAGAGCTCTTTATACTTTTCATAATAATAAGGTAAGCTTCCAGCTCTCGATCCAGAGCTACTGCTTCAAGAATCAACTGAGCTCAGGAAGTCAGGTTAAGAGGTCGACTTTGACAGGGGGGATGAAAACGAATTCCTTTCTTTAGAAGTAAATCCCACTAAACTAGAGTTGTACGCTTGACATGAAATGTATAGGCAAGTGGAGTCAAAGGCTGAGCCTCAACCAGCAAATGGGGGGAGCCATGTCAATCCAAGCACAGTAAAAGTGTGCCCACTCTACCCTTCTTTCTTTACCATAGTCTTCGTTCTTCAAGGATACCCATGTGCATTTCCTCTATTCTGTGCTCACTACGCCCTTGTGCCTTCAGTAGGATAGTTTCCATTTTCGATCGAGAAATCGGCGGGCCCAGTGAGCTCTCCAATAGTGCACCGAAATGGGGACGGAGAGACGGTAAACCTTAGATCGGCTAAGATCGAATTGAACTGTCTTTGATTGAGCGAATCCTGCCCGGTTTTGATTTTCATCCCCGCGGGAGACATCGTAAATAGTTAAATGTTTGATTACCCTATTGAATTAGGAATCGATTGAATGGGACTTGAATATCCTTTATTCATATCTGATTTTTCTCTCTTTCTTTTTGATACTTGGTTGGCAGGGTCAGGGCTTTTCTCACTGGACGAGCTAATCCTAATTATTCTATGTCAATGTGACCTTAACGACCTTTATTTTAAGCAATTATTTTCTCCAGGACGCATGACAAGACCTTCGATCTCTCTCTCTCTCTCTCCATAATTGATATGGAAGTTGGAAAAAATCAACCACTCAAAGCTGACGTCAAGATTGAAGACCTTTTTTTCTATATTTCATATAGTTGATTAGTACAAAAGAAAGGGGCACTAGTTCATGCATTACGGGTAGATTCCTCTTACCTAAGAAATGGAAGGGGGCACTTTACCGAATAATAGGTAAAGTATGTGATGTTCAGTAAACAATCCCTTAGCTCAAGTCCTCGGAGATACTCAAGGCAGCTCAAGTCCTCGAACCGCCATTCTTTACTTCCGGGGTCAATCAACCGGTAGTCCTCCAATTTATCCTCGAAAGCCTATTTATAAGAAATAACTTATGTCACTCGTATTGGCCCGGATTGAAAAAAGAGGCTTGGATTAGAGATTCTTGTGTAAACATTCAAGTTGACAATCAGCTTTCTAGACAACCAGTGGACTCTGAAACCAATACCAATGATTTCACTAGATCTATAAAAAAATGTAGCACAGAAAATTGGACTCGCCAAGGATGGCGAATGGGCAATACATAGAGCTTTCTCCGCTTCCTCTGGATTGTTTTATAGCGGTATGATTATGATGCTTGCTCCGAATGGAAGAGAGACGACTTTCCTTTCGAAAATTGCAAATGCACAAATGAAACATCTTAGTCAGCGGAAGAGGTCACCCTCAATCCGATCTAGCAAGAAATGCTTTACCGGTAAAGTAAAGTGAGAGACAGTCGATCCTTTTTAAGGTTCCAAGTAATTCAACCAGTGCCAAGAAAAGTATCCGGTTGTAGAGCGAGGCAGCAGAGGGGAGTTGGCACAATATGTAATCCCTAGGGTATCCGTGTCGGAGAAGGGGTCACTCAATGCTGCTACAGACACTCGTTACTTCAGATTGGGTAGAGTGTAGGAGATAATAGAAGGACCCGCCGAAAGTAGTTCCGGCTTTCCAAGTCTTCCGGAGTCAAAATTTCCTCATATAATAGCATTCTTAGTTAGTACCATTCAACTAAGCATGTTTTTGTCGAGTGGAGCGGCTAGGCTACATGCTTAGCCTAGTATTCCCCAATTGGTGTTGGATAAGAAAGATTTTGCTTTCTTCCCAGTCATGAAGAACAATAAAGTGTGGGGAGGGCTTCAATGGAAAAAGGGTAAGTTTGGGATGAGAGGGCAAACACTAAAATAGTAGTCACCAAATTTGACTATTTTTTGTATGAACGCGAATTGATAAGAAAATGTACTTCCATGTGTATAAAAGCACAAGGTAAGGAGGCCCTAGTCCAAGTATAATAGCATAGGGGGTGCAAGGGTGATGATACTAGAGTGGTTTGGCACTCCTAGTCAGCTTTCTTTTGTTCATGCTTGCTTTCTTCTGCCTTTATGCGAGATAATTATGTGTGGCGCTGAAGAGGAAGGTGTCATTTACTGTACTACTATCGGCCATACAATGATGGCATTGTGTATCTCATTCTTATTCCAGTTCTTTTGCCCAAAGTTAGAGTAGTCATATATGGAATAAGTATTTTTTAATTATTCTATTAGCATAGCATTAAGTGGTAAACATTTTACACTTAGGTTTTACCATACTATACATGAAACCACAACAAATAAAACCAAACAAAGATAGTTAGCATAGATAGGAGTTTATCTCCAGTAGCCACCGGAGTAGATCTACACTAAAAAAAAAGAACACCAGACATGAAAAAAACTGTCTCAAGACACTTATTGAAACCTTCTAAAACTAAAAAGAGTCGATAGACACTTTTAGTTTTCTCGAGCACCAAGGAAGATTACCTCCACGGTCAGTGCCTTCTGCTCCTGGCGTAGTCCCTTGAATCTTTCTTCTAGTTTCCGAATTCTTTAACGGCTTGCTTCCATTCGGGCTTCAATAGCAGCCGGGTTCACGAAGCGAAGATGCCTCAAGAAACCATTTAATATTATTCGAGTCTTTCGAAGAAAATTTTATACATTTTGTATTTCAACATTAATTTCAGCAAGGCGTCGAGGAATGTCGAGAATTTAAGCAGGGAGGGCCATGGCATCTCGATATACAGTGGTAAAAAATTTCAGTTTTTTATTTTGTTTTGTAGAGCACGAAGGCATATCGAGCCTCCTTTTATAGAGTGTATAACAATTCTGCCAATGCAGTATGAATTGCATGGCTAACATAATATGAGTACTATAACCACGCTGCCTGTATAAAAAAACAAACTTTGCAGAACCCTTTCACCTAATCAATCGCGGTGAAGTCAACAATGGATTCAGCGGGTCATACACCTTACGCTAGGATTTGGGAAGGACATTTACGAGACTGAGGTGAGTTTTAAGAGAAAGACGGGGGTGGATTTTTTTCTCTAACTGGTTGTGAGCGTGGGAATTGCATTGCCGAGCAGAGGGCGGAGACGCATTTGGTGTTGCAGGTTTGATGACTATGAGAGGGGTTGAAAATTTATTGTTTTTTTAGCAGGTATATTGGTATTAATGAACATATTATAGATTATAGAATGTAGAAGAGCCATACGGCACGAGCAGTTGAGTACTGTACTATCATGCCTTTGTTTTGTTGTGTGAAGAAAGTAAAAAACTTGCGAAGCACGCACCTCAATCACCCTGCTTGTGTGAATTGAACAAACTTAAAAGTACAACCAGCTTAAGCTGATTTTCCACCTATTTTTTAGTGTTCGGCCATTTCTAGCAAAGTCTAAAGGACATATTCATTGCCGATTTGGGGTTCTGATGGAAGATACTGCTAAGGTTATACACCAAGTACATACTCGATTCTGCTCTGGCAGAAGTGCACGCGCAATTCAGCTCTGGAAAAACTCCTTGAGGTCCAGAGAGAGATGAAGTTTATAGTCAACCTCTGCCTCTCAGATAGCTTTCTTTTCCAACACTTCTATGTGGAGATGGATGTAATATTTATATGATTGATAGTTTAAGTTTACTATTTGCAGTATTGCAAAGTCTCAAATTTAAGGCTTAGTTCTGGCCTTGTTTCGTAGTGAATATATGGATTTGAATACTTCTAACACTGAATTCTCTTTTGTAAATTCAACATGACTTGTACCTGGAACAGAGAAAAAGGGTATCTAATTGAAATCTAGTTTTTTCTATTTTTTGCTTAGATGTGCTCGGCAGATGCTAAAGCCAGAGCGTGATGGCAAGAATTGATTGAGCGAAGAATCACAATTCTCAGCTATCACATTCGGAAAGACTACTGGCCTAATTTCACTCAATTAAATAAACTATACCCTTACAAAACTTATTAGTACTCCTACACAGTTGTTCAATTTTAATGTCATTCTCAACTCTATCCCTGACTGGGTCTTTGATTTCAGGCCCTTTCGAGGAGGGTATCTTTTTGGTTAATATCAGCCCGGCTTGTATCGACTTCCGGTCTTTCTTAGTTGACAACTTTATTATAATTTTCAGTTCTCTAGTTACTCATGCTCAAGCAACAGTAGTTATGGATCTGATTGAGGAGCGCTAGGAAGAATGGATCGGGGAGATGCCCTTGAAGATCACTTACCCGGCTCTGGAAGGACATGAGTGGAGAATTGTCACCGGATTTGATCCAAAAAACACAGGGCGGAGTTACCTTATTGGTGAGTCTTGGCCGGGTTAGTGTTTAAGGAAGAAAACCTTATTGTAGGTTCTTTTTTATTTAAATAGTGCCAAATTAAAAAATAAAAGGAAAAAGATGCTTGTACGCACATTAGATTTGCTAACTCAATTGATCCTACTGTGTCTAGATCAGGGTTCCCGCTTGTTAGCTTTGTATTGGCTCCCATCTTACTTAACAGGGCCCTTAGTTGAATACCGATCACAATTGTTTGAAATTCTTAAACTTTTCCAATATAGAATTATTAGTTATGTTAAATACCCCGAAAATCCGAAACCTCTTATTCCGGTCTTTAGCAAAACTACGATTAGTCAGGAATTGCGTAAGAGAAGAGATGTCGTAAGTAACAATAGCGCAAAAGCAGGCGGCGGAGATCTGCAAAGGTAACCGGATGCCTGGGGCTTAGGACAAGGAGCATCCGGAGTCTCCTAAGAAAGGACAAAGACTAATTAATATCATATTTACACCGATCGGATTTAAAAAAGTCATTCGCCCTTTATCTTTTCGTCTATCTTCTTTATCTTCTGATCTGATCGCCTGGATTCTTTCAAGCCCTACTTGAATTGCTTTCTTCAAAAAAGCTTTCTTTATTAAGAGTCCTTTAAGAAGCTAAGCTCATTCAGATAGTAATATTCGCTTAACTTCATACCTCTAAGCGCTCATGACTATCCGATGATAGTCATTTCGCTTTCCTTTTAGACTAAAAACGTAAAACAGAAAGATTGAGCATAAACAAAATATAGAGAATAAGCTATTACGTGCAAACAATGGAAATTCAATAATAAGAGTCAGATCTTCTCACTTAAGAATACGCTATTCCTCTGGAGTGACGTTGTTGGGGGGAAGAGAAGATAAGGAAGCTAGTTTAATTGAGGAAGCCACTTTCTTTAATGTATACTAGGTGGTCTACAAAAGCATGACGTATGGCACTTCTGCTTTTTTTAGTCCACTCTCCCTTAGAAAACGGAGCTGCTTGAAAGCGGATTTCGAAATTACA
The DNA here is from genome assembly GCA_000715115.1 of Nicotiana otophora. Classification (NCBI taxonomy): domain Eukaryota; kingdom Viridiplantae; phylum Streptophyta; class Magnoliopsida; order Solanales; family Solanaceae; genus Nicotiana; species Nicotiana otophora. The sequence continues at coordinate 70,893 of AWOL01S0021303.1, forward strand.
TAGGTGAATGTAGAGATCACCGGTGTCCTACTCGAGATGAAGTACTTGTCGTCCCCAAACCACAAGTGATGAGGGAAAAAGGCTCAAGAAAGCATCCTTGGAAGGGGGAATATCTGAAAAAGTGTTAGCGGGGAGCCCATCCCTCTCATTCTTACAGAAGACATAAGTGGGAATACACGACGGACGGAAAGCGGGGAAACATCCTTTTTCTATCTTCTCCCTACAGAGGAAGGAAATCATTGCCAAGCCAACAAGAAAGCAGAAACTGCATGACATAAGACTAAGGGCCTTGTGCGCCCTGCAAGAGATTACCGGGGGTCACGGTACCTGGGGGCGCGGGAACAAGAAACTCTAGTAAATAAAAGAAAGACAATAGGAGTCCTGTCAATAGACAAGGGCCTACTTCCCTATATGCGCTTACGGAAAGGGAAAATCTTGATTCTCATAGATTAGACAATACACATGTGCAAACAAAAAAATCAAACTTTCTTCTTATTGATACTATATATTTATCTTTTTCCCTATAGATCCACCTTTCTTCAAAATAAAGAAATAGCAACTAAAAGAAAGCTAAATCGAATCGGAATAGGATAAAGAATGCATGCAGGATCGGAGAGAAAGAGGATTCTAAAAGCTAAAAGCCTAGAAGACTAGATTGTCAGACTCAGAGGTAGCAGTACGATCTCTATCTCTAGAGAAGGCATGAGGGTTTTCTAAAAGTCTCCTCTCATTACTTATGGATAAAGATCTTAAGCTTAAGCTTTTACAAACTGAAAGATCTTCCCATTGTAAATAAGAATGAGAGTCTTTCAACTAGATGTGCTCCTTTGGATGGGTTTGAGAGAGAGTGCGTGAGATAGTTGGTCTAATAACTAGTCCAACTTCCTTGTATCTGAAAGTGATGATAGGATGTTAGGTCTAGTAAGAAGACCTTTTGGATAATTTACTTCCACGAATAGACTGTTAGGCTAAGAAGAATAGGTTGGGATTGATCCCACCTTTGAAAGAGTGGTTTTATTCTGTCAATACAGCTTATCGAGTTATCAAGCTGAACTGCCTTCTGTAAGGAGCTTGAATCGTTTGTGTACTCTAAGTCTTATTACCGACGCAATGGATTACTATTTGAAAACACTTTCAATACAAAAAGAGCTCCTTCTGACTATTCTCTAGTTGGACAGTCTTAATTTAGTTCGACAAGTCAAGGAGGCACGAAGAGCTAACAAAGAGTTATTATATTTGACTTTCCGAAATCAAG
>AWOL01S0021306.1:0-14981 GCA_000715115.1 Nicotiana otophora
ACTAAGCTTGCTCGTGACTCGTGAGACCTAGGTAACCTAGTGCTATGATACCAACTTATCACGACCCGAAATTTCTACCTTCAGGACCGTAACGACGCCTAATATTTCACTTGCTAGGCAAGCCAATGTTAGAATAATCTTAACCATTTTTAAACAATTTAAATTAAATGGAAGTCATTTACTGAAATAAAGTGCGGAAGACCATAACTACCGAATCATCAACATACATCCCCGAATCTGGTTTCACAAGTACACGAGCTACTAGAATGATACAAATAAAGGTCTGAATAAAATTCAAGTTGTTTGAAAGATAATACATAGCTAAGATAGGATAGAGGGGGACTTCAGAACTGTGGACGTTGTGCAGTTATACCTCAAGTCTCCTCTAGGTAGTTGAATCCGAGCAAGTCTATGGTACGCTGCTGGAACCAACTCCAAAATCTGCACAAGAAGTGAAGAGTGTAGTATGGGTACAACTGACCCCATGTACTCCGTAAGTGTCGAGCCTAACCTCGATGAAGTAGTGACGAGGCTATGACAAGACACACATGTAAATAACCTGTACAAGTATATACAAATACAAAACAACAATAACATAATAAATAACAATTTATAAATTTAGGAGGGAACATGCAGATGGGAATGATATAGAAATTTCAGCAGGAGAAGTGTCACGTAGCAGCCAATTAATTCATCACCAATAAAATGAGTAGCTGATAATATAAAAAATGATACGGCATCACCCTTCGTGCTTTTACTCTCATTCCTCCCATAAACTGATAAATAAATAATAACAATTGGCACGACATCACCCTTCGTGCTTTAACTCTCTTTTGGCACGACATCACCCTTCGTGCTTTTACACTCTCTGAAAATGACACGACATCACCCTTCGTACTTTTACACTCTCTGAAAATGGCGCGACATCACCCTTCGTGATTTTATGCTAAAAAATGGCACGGCAACATCCTTCGTACTTTTATACTCTTTCTCACCACGAGAATGATAGTATAAATAATAAAAAAGAAACGGCATCACCCTTCGTGCTTTTACGCTCTTTCTCACCATATTCAACAATAATTAAATCAATAAAAAATTCCATAAATAATGTTCAAATAATCAATAATAAACTTAAGCAGGAATATCTTAATTAAATAAATAATTATTCAAAATGAATTAAATTCCTCCATCATGCTTTGACTCAACCACAACGCATAAGTACTCGTCACCTCACATATATGTTGTACCCGCACATTAAATCACGTAGCAAATAAACAAATAAATCCTACTCCTCAAGTCAAGGTTAACCACAATACTTACCTTGCTTTGCAACCAACTCAAGATTCCAATAAACCTTTGCCTCGCGAATTCATGTCCGAAATCCTCAAATCTAGTCATAAACAATTCAATATACTCAATACAAATCGTAGAAATTAATTCCATGTGAATTTTCTAATTTTTCAGATTAAAATCCGAAATTCATCTAAAACATCAACAATGGAGCCCACGGCTCGAAGCTCAAAAAAACTTACGAAATTCTAATACCCGTTCCGAGACGAGTCCAACTATATAAAAATTATCAAATTTCGATGTCAAATGAATCTTCAAATCTTAAATTTTCGTTTTTGGAAAGTTTTACAAAAATTCTAATTTCTTCCATCTAAATCCAAAATAAATGATGGATATAGACATAGATTTATGAAATATAATCAGTTTTAGTTATAGAACACTTACCCAATTCAAAGTCGTGAAAAATTTCTTTGGAATCGCCTAAATTCCGAGACCCAAAACTCAAAAATGAATAAAAATGGTTTACTTCCGATTTTATGGGTTCTGTCCAGGATTTTTCGCATTTGCGGTTTCGTTTTTGTGGAGGTTGGGGTCGCTTCTGTGGGCTGGCTCGTTTCTGCGGACTCGCTTCAGCGCAAGGCTGCCCCTTCCCCCTTTTCCCACTTTTGTGATGCGTGGGCCGCTTCTGCGTCATCCCATCCGCTTCTGCGAGGCATGACTCGCTTTTGCGAGCTCGCACCTGCGGTCTAAAATCCGCAGGAGCAATTACACCAGAAGCCAAAATTTCAGATTTTTATTAAGTCCAAATTGTGATCCGTTAACCATTCGGAATCCACCCGATGTCCCCGGGACCTCAACCAAATACACCAACAAGTCCTAAAACACCATCTGAACTTATTCTATACCTCAAATCACATCAAACAACGCTAAAACCATAAATCATACCCCAATTCAAGTTTAAGGAACTTAAAATTTTTTAACTTCTACATTCGATGCCGAAACCTATCAAATCAAGTCCGATTGACCTCAAATTTTGCACACAAGTCATAAATGACATAATGAACCTATTCAAATTTTCAGAAATTCCGACCCCGATATTAAAAGGTCAAATCCGTGGTCAACTTTGGAAATCTTTAGCCTTTAAATTTCTAGTTTTTGTTAAATGGTCATAACTTGAGCTAGGGACCTCCAAATTAAATTTCGGGCATACACCTAAGTCCCAAATCATGATACGGACCTACCGGAACTGTCAAAATATTGATCTGGGTCCAATTGCTAAAAGTATTGACCAAAGTCAACTTAATTGAGTTTTAAAGCTTTATTTCATATTTTAATCAATATTTTTCATATAAAAATTTTCAAAAAATTATATGGACTGCGCACGCAAGTCGAGGAATGATGAATAGTGCTATTTGAGGTCTTAGAACACAGAATTAATTATTAAATTTAAAAATAACATTTTGGGTCATCACAGCAGCTTGGTAGGAAATCCCAAGGAGTGGTGGATTGATTCTAGAACCACTCGTCATGTTTGTGCTAACAAAGAGTTATTTGCCTCTTATGTTCCCGCAGAGCCCGATGAGACTATCTTTATATGAAACTCTGCAACAACAAAAATTGAAGGAGTTGGGAAGATAAATTTGAAGATGACTTCGTGCAAAGTTGTGACACTAAACAATGTTCTCCATGTTCCTGAAATTCGCAAGAATTTGGTCTCTGCTGGACTTCTTATCAAGAATGGATTTAAGTGTGTGTTTGTTTCTGAAAAAGTTGTAATAAGTAAGAATGATATGTATGTAGGAAAAGGTTACCTAACTGAGGGCCTTTTCAAGTTGAATGTAATAGCTATTAATATCAATAAAGTTCAAGCTTCTTCTCACTTGCTCGAGTCAAATAATTTATGGCATGCATGTTTAGGTCACGTAAATTTCAAAACTATACGAAAAATGATTAACTTGGAAATATTGCCTAAATTTGAATGCGATAATTTGAAATGTCAAATATGTGTGGAATCTAAGTATGTTAAACATCCTTATAAGTCAGTTGAAAGGAATTCAAATCCTTTAGACTTAATTCACACAGATATTTACGACATGAAGTCAATACCATCTCGCGGTGGAAAAAAATATTTAATAACTTTTATTGACGACAGTACTAGATATTGCTATATTTATTTACTTAACGGTAAAGATGAAGCAATTGAGGCGTTCAAGCAATACAAAAATGAAGTTGAAACGCAACTAAACAAAAAGATCAAAATAATAAGAAGTGATAGGGGTAGAGCATACGAATCTCCTTTTGAAGAAATATGTTTGGAATATGGCATTATTCACCAAACAAATGCCCCTTACTCAGCGCAATCTAGTGGAATTACGGAAAAAAAGAATAGAACGTTAAAGGAGATGATAAATGCCTTGTTGCTAAATTCGGGTTTACCCCAGAACTTGTGGGGGAAGCTATTCTTACAGCTAATCAAATACTCAATCGAGTTCCCCCCATAGCAAAACGCAATCCATTCCATATGAAAAATGGAAAGGTGGGAAACCCAACTTAAAATATTTTAAAGTGTGGGGGTGTTTAGCTAAAGTACAAGTTCCTAAACCCAAGAAGGTGAAGATTGGACCGAAAACGGTTGATTGCGTTTTCATAGGATATGCAAGAAATAGTAAGGCATCTCTTTTTCTGGTTCATAAATCAAAAAATCCTGATATTCATATTAATACGGTAATTGAATCCGATAATGCTGAATTCTTTGAGAATATTTATCCGTATAAAAATAAATGCGAGTCGTCTAGTAAAAATTCTAAGCGACCTCGAGAAGAAGCAAATGAAAGTACGTTTAATGTGGAAAATCCAAGACGTAGTAAACATCAAAGGACAACTACTTCTTTTGGACCAGACTTTCTGACACTTTTGTTGGAAAATGAGCCTCGAACGTTTAAAGGGCATGATATGTTATTGATGGGATTGAACCTTCCATCTCAACTACAGAAGGCAGGAAGCTCGATAACCTCAACCTCATTATAGATCGAAATTGGTACTTCGTTTCTAGTTAATAATTCGATAAAACATTTGTATTATTTTACAAGTAACCTAACTGTGTAAACTCTTTTAAATTGTCTAATAGTGTTGTAGGTTGCACTACATAGCCCAGTCTTGTAGCATGAGTTTCGTGTGCAGGATCATAAGATTAAATAGGGGTGGCCCAGAGTGGTTTATGTCAATTTGTGATGTTTACTAAACGTGGGAAAAGGAGAGTGAATGTGGTGTTGTATTTGGATTACTATTACACTTTCAAACCTAATCTGGACAACGTCTCGTCATAGTCAAGCTATTTTTCTTTTTCTTTTTTATTGTGCCGACAGGACACGTATAAATTCTTCTATTAAATGGGACAAAATCCTTAAAATAATATAATAATGAGGGTTTTGGTGCAAATTGTATATTAGCAATAACTTCCTATTTAAAGAATTCATTCACAGTTGAAATCGGAATTCAAGTTGGGGGTGTAAAAAGGTCGGGATGGTTCAGACTTTTTAATTACCAAACCAAACTAATAGTGTAGAATTTTTAAATCTATTAATTTCTCGACAAGTGCATTGCAGGTGTATCCCGAGTTATGTAAACTATTTTTCATAAACCTACAAAGATGAGTAATCAAACGTAGTATTTATATTATGTCTAAACAATAAAACTGGATTATCTCTGAAAATTAATGTAATAGTAATAATATAAGATAGGTTTTATATTTTCTAGCTAGATTCTTGTTTGATATAGACATTAATTTGAAAATAATTCTTAAAAATGTGACATCTTGCAGTGACAGTAGCTATTATTAATTTAGGTAATATATTGAATAATTATTGTAATTTAAAAAAATAGAAGTATTACCAATTGTGCGTTCGAGTAAATACAAGTAGCTGTAACTAAGAAGAGTAGAAAACAAATCTACACTTGACGGCCACAGATTATCGATAAGAAAAGACAACTGAAGCGTGCGGAGAGGATCTTGGAAAGCTTAGTAACTCCTGTGCCATTTCGAAATAATCCAGCACATCAATGACAAACTTTTCAAGCACAGTTGGATGCTTGAGAAAATATTTTACCAATGGCAGCAGCAACTTATTTTCACTTAGTGGTCCATGAAAGTTAATGATCTCGATGGTCTTCAGATGTGGAAATGAGCAGTTAAAATTACGTGTTTCAAACCCTCCTTTGTTCATCCTCATTTGTGTACCTTGACAGCAGGTCCTGCATGAAAGAATCCGCTATATTAGCCAGTTAATTCTCCTTAGAATCTTAGCTGGAAGTAGAACGCCAAGGAGTTGATTGTAGATAGAAAAAAGAGGTGACGAGTTTTTAGATTCAAGGAACATGTTAAGTGCTTAAAAAACGTTACAAAGTGGTACACACAAACAACAAAAATGTTTCAAAGTTTAATTGAAGTCGATCCTGTATCTCCTCGGATGAAGGTGAGTACCATCCCTTGTTAAAAATCTTTTTCCTACAACTACAAAAAAGTTAACTGTCGAAGAATCAGTTTTGACAGTGACAACATGAAGTTTCTGCCAAAGCAACTCAAGCTGGACTATTTTCTTGAGAAAAATAAATTGAGAGAACAAAAGAGTTCCGCTAAATTTCTTACACAAAAATGGAACAATAAGCACGCTGCTGCAGCGGATTTAGCAAAGATAAACCATCAACTTTCAACACTAAAAAGCAGATTCTGAAATCCATGCAAAGCAGCATTCAATTGAAATTTCCAGAATTTGAACTACCAATTCCCTGGAGCAATTTCGTTTAACACATTGAGAAATGCTCACCTTGATGAATAAGCATTATTGTAAAATATTCTAACACTGATCTACGATTGGTAAAACTAAACATGGATGGCAGTTGCGGACAAGGAAAATGTGGACCAGGTGGCATAGTGAGGAACTCTCTGGTGATATTATTATGGCATATGTAGTCCCACAAGCTAGGCCATGGAACAAACAATACGGCTGAAGCATTTGCACTTTCTTATGGGCTTAAATAGTGTCTTGAACATTGTATTGGAAACATTTGGGTGGAAGCTGACTCTCACTTATCGTGAATGTCGTCAAGGGAGTTGCAGAACCTTCTTGGCGCTATGAACCTATTATTGAAGAGATTAAGAGTTTATTCAAAGTGAAGAAGTCAGGGTGATACACTATCACAGAGAAGCAATGGTGTGGTTCTGGATACAGCCAACTGTTGGATGCAGAGAAGAAAATTTTCAGCTTTAACTCATTACCAAGAGAAGCTACAGGGCACTTAAGGGTTCACAAGTGGCAGCTCCTTTCCTTCAACATTCGGAAAAGGCCCAAAGCTTACCTCCAATAATCAACAAGATGAACCTCCCGGTTAGAGCCTTCTGTGAGCTCACATGTTACTTGAGAATACCCCCCTCACTTGTTCTCTTTTTTATAGCCTGTTTGGTCAAGCTACTCCATGGCCAAAAGTACTTTTTTTTTGAAAAAAGTTCCTTTTTTCCAAAGTTAAGGTGTTTAGCCAAGCTTTTGGAAAACAAAAGAAGTGTTTGTGAGTAGAATTAGAAGCAATTTTAGAGAAGGAGAAAAAAAAATAGCTTCTCCCTAAAAACATTTTTTTTTTTTTGAAAAGGTAGCATATTACATATAAATAAAAGACTACACAAAGGCTGTGAAGTCACCCATAATTACAAATACTTATTATTCTCATAAGGATTCTAAAACATCAAAAATAAATTAATGATCTTATGATCTTCTAAATATTCTCCTTTACACTAAAATAAAAAAGAATTAAACATTTCATTTTCAACTTTTGAATGTTACTATATCTATCTTCAAAGCAACTTTGATTTCTTTCTTCCCAAATTGTCCACCATATGCAGGCTGGGACAATCATCCATCTCTCTTTATGAAGGAATAGGTTGCCTTCTCTGTTCCAACATGTTAAAACTTAATGTATTCTTCTTGACATAACCCACAATATTCCACTCAAATTGATGAATATCCTCCGTAATCGTAAAGCCACTTTACAGTGCAAAAAGAGATGATTGATTCTCTCTGCCTCTGCTCCACATAAGTAACATCTAGAACATAGCTGGAATCCTCTCTTGATCAAATTATTCTGAGTTAGGATTGCCTCCTTTGCTGACAATCATGTAAAACATGCTACTTTATAAGGAATTTTAACCTTCCATGGCCAACAGCCAATCTGATTGTTTGAGATGTTGAACTCCTTATATTATATGCTGCTTTGGCTGAGAACTTCCCGTTGCTATTCCCTTGCCATGTGACAGTTTTCAGCAGTAGAGGTCCCTTTGAATCATTCCAAATTCTCATAGAATTCTATAATTCTGTCAATCTCCTCTTCTAAAGGTCAAAATCCATCCTTGACTTGTCCAAACCTCTGCTACTATTGCTCCCTACTGTTCATTCAGTAAATAAATATCAGAAAAAATCTATTTTAGCTGAAGTTTGACTTGTTAATGAGCTTATGCCAAAAATTTCACAAACTGAACCCATATGGATTTCTCACAAGCTTGCTTATCCATTTTCCTTCCATGCCATACTTTTCTATGACTACCTCCTTCTTGTTCTTCTGAAGCAAATCTCCATAACCACTTCATCAACAAACTTTGATTCTGGATCAATTTCTTGATTCCCAATCCCCCTTACTTCTTGTTAACCGTGAGTGAAATCCATCTAACCAAGTGAATTTTTTCTTCTCACTATTACCTTCCCAAGAAATTTCTTCTCAAAGCATCTATTCTATTCTATTCACCACAGTCGCTGGTATTGGGAATAGAGAAATCATATACGTCGGCATAACATCAAGAACTGACTTTATCAGGACCAATCTTCCTCCCATGGACAGGTATTGGCTCTTTCAATTAGCTAGCTTCTTCTCACATTTCTCTAAGACCCCATTCCATATCCTTTTTGACTTGCTTTTGGCCCCCAAAGACATTCTCAAATACAGAGTAGGTAGGTTGCCTATTTTACCACCTAGGTTTACAGACAAGTTTTGGAGCTCCATTACCTCATTAACTGGATAAACAAAACTTTTATTCTAGTTAATGTGCAAGCCAGAAATGGCTTCAAACAAGATAAAAATGACTCTCAACATTTGAAGGTGAGCTTTATCAGCTTCACAGAATACAAGAGCGTCATCTGTATATTGTAGATGGGAGATCTCTAGTTGACTGCCTGCCCTGGAATTTACCCTGAAGCTTCTTATCCAATTGTTTATCTGAGTTGTCTTTAACATGTCATCCAATCCTTCCATGACAATGATGAATAAAAAGGGAGATAGGGGATCACACTGTCTCAGGCCCCTCTGAGAACAAAATAAAACAACTGGTGAAACATTAATCAAAAATGAGAATCTCACATACTGATGCAAACTTTGATCCAATTTACCCATCTACCACCAAACCCCATCTTCCTTAGAGTCTCTAGCAAAAAATTCCAATTCAAATGATCATAGGCCTTCTCAATATCCAATTCCTATAAAATACCAGACTCCTTACTTAATATCCTTGCATCCAGACATTCATTAGCAATTAATATGGCGTCCATTATATGTCTGCCTTTAATGAAGGCCATCTGCTTCCATCAAATTATTCACCACCTTCTTGAGTCTCTATATCAACAACTTGGAGACGATTTTGTAGATGCTGCCGATCAAACTAATAGGCCTGAAGTCTTTCAGTTCCTTGGCTCCAACCTTCTTAGGAATTAAAGCCACAAAAGTGGCATTAAAATTTTTCTCGAAAATACCCTGGTAATAGAAGTTCTGAACATCAGCTACCACTTCCTTATTCACCACTTCCCTTCACACGCCTTCACACTATCCTATATCTCCTGAAGACCAAAAGGACTTTTGACGCATTTGATTGTCCTCGGTGGTAATCATAGGACAATTCCTAAAATTACCTTGTTGTCTCCATTCATCTTCTTCAAAATATAGATTTTGGTAGAAAGTGACAATCTCTTTCTTGACAACTTCAGGATTCTGCACCAATATCCCTTCTACTACCGGTTCCTCAATATGGTTGTGTCTCCTAGTGTGTATTTGTAGTTCTGTGAAAAAAACTTTGTATTTTTATCCCCTTCCTTCAACCACAAGGCTCTGGATCTTTATCTCCATGCCACCTCCTCATGTTTTGCAATTTTCTAAAATTCCATTGCCTTGGCAGTTTTGGCATACATTTCCTCTTCATTTAGAGGGCTCTGGTCATGAATCTCCTCCAATTCTGCAAGCAGGTAATGTACACTTGCCTTTGCAATTCTACATTTCCTTGTAAAGCTCGACTCCATTCTCTGAGTTTTTCCTTCATGGCTTTAAGTTTGAAAGCCAAAATAAAGTTCGGCCTTCCTTCACGGATAAAGGAATTCCACCAAACTTTGATGATGTCTGTAAAGCCATCAATTTGTAGTCACCAATTGTTAAACTTGAAATAAGATTTGATTGGCTCCCAACTGCCACATTGTAGCATCAGAGGTGAATGGTCTGAAGTTACTCAGTGGAGCATTAATTGTTTGACGTTTCTAAACCCATCATTCCAATCAACAGATACAAAAAATATGTCCAGTCTAGCAACTATGAAGTGTCTGTCACCTTTTCTCCACATGTAATTACCACCTGCTAATTGTAAATCTACTAAGTCCATATCTTCAATGAATTCTGAGAACTCTTTCATGGCTCTAGTGATTCTATTGCAATTTTTCTTCTCTGAAGGAAACATCATAGTATTGAAATCCCCTCACACCACCCATGGCCCCTCAAATAAACCTTTGTCCCTTGCCAATTCCCACCAAACATCTTCCTTTTCCACTCCATCATTAGGGGTACATACACCAGACAGATGCCAGATAAGTTCTTGAGTTTTACCAGTGAACTTATAGGTAATACAGTGTGATCCCAAGCTGCTAATTTCCCCATCCCATATTCTTCTGTCTCACAGCACCACAATACCTATTCTAGTCCCACTAGCTTCTAATTGTGCAAATTTTACCCAACTATTAGCCCATAATTCTTTTACAATCTCTATAATATCCCCCTCTAGCTTGAATTCTTGGAAGCAAAAGACATCTGCCTTCCAGCTGCTCATTAAACTTCTAATCAACGTCCTCTTCTTTTGACGGTTTAACCGCTTCACTTTCCATGATAGAATGTTAACCTTCATTCATATTTTATAACAATACATTCCCCCTTCCTTCTAGTTTCATTGCTCTTGAAATTACTCCCGATATCCAACCCCTTTATTTCATTGATACCCTTTCTTTTTGGAGTATCCCTCACATGTAATTCAAAGTTTCCTTTGTTCTCTTGCCTTTTGTTGTCGATTTTTAAAAAGAGCTCCAGAGCTTCTCTTTCACAACCTTGAAAAGCACACTTTTGAGAAAAATGCACTTAGAAACACTTTATAAAAGCTTAGATAAACACTAATTGCGGCTGAAAAGTACTTTTCAAATTAATTAGCCAAACACAAACTGCTTCTCACCAAAAGTATTTTTTTGGAAAACACTTTTGAAAAAATACTTCTCAAAATAAACTGATTTTAGAAGTTTGGCCAAACAGACTATTACTCTTATGGAAACAATGTACAGGTTTAGCAAGTCTCCACAAGTTAGAAGCTATTCTTGTAAAGCTCATTAGGTACGTAGGCCAGTTATGTTTCACATTGCAAAGGGGAGTCTTCCTATACAAAAATTCTTTTTTCTTACTCCTTAGAGGCTTATCTCCTACACTATTCTCAAAGATTAAACTGCCTCAATCTTCTCTTTACTTGAGGATTGAACCGGTTCAAGTCTTACCTTTTTTGAAGAGGTAAGGCAATCAAATCCCCCTCTTTGTAACCTTTTATCATTATCTATAAAATATACCACTAATGATCTAAATAAAAAAAAACTATGATTATTTTTCTAAAGTACTTAAAATTAGAAATATAATGGAATAAGTATTGTTTTCTTCTTCCATCAATAGTTGTTTGATATGGATAACATGAAGTAACGAAAATAAAGGTCTAACGGAAACATACTCTTTCTTCCTCATTGTACCGCCAGTCAATGACCAATGTCTCAAGATCCAATGAACATGGTAGAAAGCTGCAAAGTCCAGGGAAGTCCAACTGTTGTAAGGCTGGAAGTTCTGAGAGTTTCCAGCTTGATGGTGGAGGCTGCCACCCTTTCAACTCCAGTACAGACAGGAACTTATAAACAAAATAGACATAAAAAACAGTATGTCAAAACAAGGAAATATGACATAATTAATAAATGAAATGCAAATTGTTGAATAATTCACAAAATAGCTTGGATTAGACGACTGCATTTTGCCACAACTTAGTGTTCATGATTGGTTTGAAAATTCAAAAATGGACTTCTAAACACTTGGAAAACGCCATTCACATGATTTGAAGAGTATGATCAATGTAAATCTATCCAAATTTTACATGTTGTTCTGTCCATTGCAAAACTCTTCATTCTCAGTGTTCATCAGCCAAACTTTTGTTGAAAAGATCTTGTTTCAATCTGCTGCCACTATCCAACCATATTGACCGCGAGAATGTAATTCTTTAGTACGTACCAACTTAATTATCAGATTATCCTAAGCAGCGGAACTGTTAATGTTACTAAAGTGATGATTCAATAGCAAGTAAAAAAACCAAAAACAAAAAGATAGTGAGGAGTATGAATAAACCTCTATGCACCATGGACCCAATTCAAGATTCTCGACATTGGCAATACCGTGAAGAAGCTCCTTCAAATATCTACACTCCTTCTCCAAGTTGCCTTCCGCATCGTCAAAAGCAAAATTTAAGCGAAGGACTGCCTGTGACAAGTGAAGCCACATTTCTCTGCCGGATGCGTATCTCACTGCAGTACCCCAAAAGTTCCAATTTTTGAATATACGGGGCTAATATTTCGAGTCACAGGTCAGGATTTTCATTTCCGTAATCTTGTATTGTCAATTCTCTCAGCTTGACAGAGCTGATTTCCAAAAGATGAATGCCCGAAACACTATCCAGTTCCAAGCACTCCAAGTTAGGGCAACCTGATAATACCTTTTCCATTACAACATCAGTCAAAGGCAAGGACCCAAGTGAAAGAGAAACGAGACTACTCCAGTTTACACTACCAGTAGGGTTGAGTTGGCAGTACCATAAAGCCAAATCACTCAACGATGCATTTTTATATGTAAATTGAGGAAACTCATATCTTTGGTGATTTGTATCGATAATTCCAAGTGCAAAACTTTCAACATTAGCAACTTTAATTGCAAAATGTACCCATAAATCAATATCTTTAGCAAAAAGATCCTCGTACCTAAGGCGCCAGACCCTGAATTTCTGTATTTTCTCGCAATTCCTCCAATAATAAAGCTCTCTATGGATGGAAGCCAGGTAAAAGAGATTGTCATTTTCGCTTTCACAAATAGGGAAGTCGAAATCGAGTGATATTGGGACGGACTTCCAAAGAAACCTCCATCGTCTAGATAATACGCTGGTTCTCACAACTTCTTTATTGTACCACCCCGGCAACATTGAGAGGATGTGAATTAGAATTGCGTCGGGAAAATTACTGAGTCGGTCTTCTATAGCAGTGATTTTCCTCTGCATTTCCATGAGTACTACTCTCACTTGAGGGAGCTTGCTGTAGTTTGAATTTGGAGAGCAAAGGGTTTTCTTTTTCCGCGCAAGAGCAAAGGGACTGTCACCGATTTCGGGGTGCGCGAGGGGGTGGGGGCGCATTTCGGGTAATTGGGCTTTGACCAGTCGGCCGATTGGGTAAGGGACCAGTGCACAAATAGTTATTCAATCCTATTTAAATATTAATCAGTACTTTATTTTGTTATAAAATTTTAAATTGAAATATTAACTTCAGGACACTTTTGTCCAGAAAAATTAAAATTTAGGATGCATTATTAATTCTTAAATAGCTGCAATGATTATCTGGTGTCATTTTCTACTTGTTTGGGGGTACGTCGAGTCTGGGTAATTGAGCTTGGGCTCAACAATTTTATGGTTGATTTACAAGAATGGCCTTGAAAATTGGTGATTTTGATTTTTTAACCATGTTTGTTTATGAGCGTAACTTCAAGTTTAATAAGTGATGTCCTTCGCTTTTTCCATGGGAAACACTTTTGACTTTTGGTCTTAAAAATTTGCCTATGGGACAATCAGGGGCAAAATATTAAGACCATTTATTTTTTAGGTCCTTTGGTGTAATTGTTTTTTAGAGTGACCGAAAAATAAGGCCTGTTCCTTCTTCTCTTTATTTTTGGAAGATATGCAGAAATAGGATATTTGCATACCATTTTTTAGCTTATATCCATGTTTAAGAAATTTATGCAAAATAGTTCAAGCATAACTTTTCTTGCTAGATTGGAAAATTTTGGCTTATTTGCAAGTTATGATGGACGGAAGTTGTATAAAAAAACTGAAAATTTTAATGACCAAGTTTTGTCCAAATTCACACATGTTTGGAAACTTTAGACTACAATATATAGTTATCGTTAAGGTTGAATTCATACAAGTTTAATTGACAACTTTAGATGATGATATTCAGTTCTGTTCACTTGGCGATTATCAAGACATGGTGCTTCAGTATACCAAGGATATGGCCTTGATAGGAAAGTGTGAAGGTTGAAAATAGGGTAGACGATTAATAGATAGTCATGCGTCTCCCTTGCCCTGACCAGTAATATCTAGATTTGTTGGTTCGTTCGCTTCAGTTATCTTGTTATCTTGCTGGTGTTACTGTTTATTGTTACTGCTTCTTCTTTTTCATCTTTTCTTGAGCCGGGGGTTTACCAGAAATAGCCGGTCTACCTTATCAAATAGGGATAAAGTCTGCTTACACATTACCCTCTCCAGAACTCACTTGTGAGATTATACTGACTCACTTGTGAGATTATACTGAATTTGTTGCTATGGTCGTCATTTTTGCGATTAAGGAATAGACAATATCGAAAGTCAATTATATTCAAATTCAACCCCTTGTTTTAGTTGATTGCAACAAGCGAACCGGAATCGTTAAAATTGGTACTTAATATGTTATATATTCTTGTAGTAAGCATTGTGTTATTGTTATATTACAATGTAAGTAGTACTTTTAATTTCTTAATTTTTTACAAAACAAATGTATAGTAATTTTAATTCTTAAACTGTTAATACAATTTTGGCAAACAATTTGTGTTTGAAATCTTGGCTGGTTTTACTGTTGATGCTCTTCAAGCAGCGTTTACAGCATTGTGGGCAATCTTGGCACTCTGGCTCCTTTCACAATATATTGTTCCTTTTATAGAAAGTTTTAATTTTATGCTCTTCGGTATGTGATTTTGATTTTTTTTGACTCCGCTGGTCTCATGAGCAGAAGTTTAAATTTAACAAAATGTTGCCCTTCACTTTTTTCAGAAAAAATACTTTTGACTTTTGACCTTAAATGTTTGCTTATGAAGCAATCGAGGACAAAAAATTAAGACCATTTATTTTTTAGGTCATCTAGTCTAATTTCCTGCTACTTTAGAGTGATCGAGAANATGTTGCCCTTCACTTTTTTCAGAAAAAATACTTTTGACTTTTGACCTTAAATGTTTGCTTATGAAGCAATCGAGGACAAAAAATTAAGACCATTTATTTTTTAGGTCATCTAGTCTAATTTCCTGCTACTTTAGAGTGA
>AWOL01S0021312.1:0-14211 GCA_000715115.1 Nicotiana otophora
TATATAGTAATTCTCCTCAAAAGTACTTTTTAAAAAAAGTACCTTTTAGAAAATACAACTACAGCTTGTTTGGCCAAGCTTATAGGAGGTTACTTTTTAAAAACTTTAAGGTTTTCGGCAAAGATAAAAAAAAATATATATATTTTTGAAAAGCAACATAAACATATTTTTTTTGCTTTTGGAATAAGCTACAAATTCTAATTTCTTCCCGTTGATACCCAATTTTGCCCTCATATTTATAAAATATTATATATACTCTCAAAAGATCAGTTTGCATCATTACCCAATTTACAAGAGTCATATAAGTATTTTCTATAATTTTTTATAATTTTTAAAGCTTTAAAATTGAATTTTTTACATTTAAATTATTCAAATATTTATTAATTGCCCGTTAAAATTACTTTTTGATGACTTAATCATTCAAAATTATTAATTTCACTCACATGTATATTTTATAATATTTTACTTCATTTCATATAATTACATTTGTATTTTGTGAGCCATTTACATAATTTTTCGATAATAGCCTATATTTTATACATAATTATTGTCACAGCCCAAACCGATGGGTCGTGATGAATGCCCAAGTTCTACCTATAGAACACCCCTAAGCATATATCTAAGATATAAACATGAAATATGGGTAGGTCATGCATAACTTCTGAAAATAAACTACTGATTCATATGAACAACATACGTGGAAAAACATGTTGTATCGTACAACTATATAGAGGACGGGATTGGGACTCGTCATACCCATATGTATACAAAAGTATCGTACCAAAACTCAATAGCAGTTCCGAATCAAATAAAGCACACCAACTCTCGCTGAGCAAAGATCCTAATATGGGGGGCCATGGAATACGGTAGGGCGAACCGACAAGGCCACATACTATTCAACTATACATGACTGTCCACAAACCTCTAATAGAGTGTACAACTATATAGAGGACGGGACTGGGCCCTGTCATACCCATATGTATACAAAAGTATCGTACCAAAACTCAATAGCAGCTCCGGATCAAATAGAGCACACCAACTCTCGCTGAGCAAAGATCCTAATATGGGGGGCCGTCAGCCTATTTACCTGCACTTACGGGCATGAAACACAGCCCCCTATGCAATAGGGGTGTCAATACAAATAATGTACCGAGTATGTAAGGCATAAAAATTAGTATATAACAGACATGAAAGAAACATGGAGTAAAAGATTCAACCTGTAAGTCTAAATAGATATGTGAATCATGAAACATTTATAATGTCATGCATATGCGTATAAATGTCATATCATGCATAGGTATATGCATACATAACATTATCAAGCCTCTCAGGACATCTCATCATATCATCTCATCTTCTATGGGCGAAATCATAAATGTATACCAGCTGAGCAGGTGGTGGTGCGTATATAACGACACAACCTTTCCCCATACCCCATACACATATACTATACGCCCATATAACGCCATTTGGTCATGTGTCAGTATACATGTATAAATGGATGCAATGCATAATGAAGTAATTCGATAATATCTATCGGAATGTCATGAGACCCATGAACAGACAATATGAAAGTAGGACATATGGGGAATCGAGAATATAGGAACTCCTAGTACTTCTATGAATAGAGTAATTTATGAAAGTTTAGCGTTTGCATGTTTCGTTTGTATCATATGGATCATGCCCAAAGGAAAGAATGGATAGCCTTAATATATCTCAAATCATCAATGCAACTCAACAACAAGCTTATGACAACTAGCGCGCCAACCCTATAACAAAGAAATACATATACAACTTAGATGGCGGTGGTATATCACGTATCTCAAATGACAACTCGATTCTAAAATAAAACGTGCAGCATTTCCCCTGATTTCACTGTCCCTCAAGCCTACTATAGGCAAGATACAAACACAATATAATCAACAACTCAAAAATAACCCAACTATAATTTGTGACCTTCAATAAAACAAAAACCCCAAATATACCATAACATACCCAATCAATAAGTTATCAATTAGCCTGAAATTGCAACGACGAGTGACCAGCCTACTACCCTAACATATGTGGCGTTTCTCCACGCCCTTCAACCTTCCAAACTCTATAAATCAACAGCACAATAGGCCAACATGAGTGGACTACAAAACAGTCCACTAAAAGTGAAATAAATCGAACTCACGACTTCCGATCACCGTCACGTGAGTTCTAAATATTAGGAAACCAATTTATCAACATTCCTTGCTATTTAAACACTTAAATACAGAAATTAGACGTTTCTTAACTATGAAGTACCTTACAAAACTCGAACTATAAAGAAAAAAGAGAGGCCGTCTAATAATACTCACGTCATAGGGATCGGTCTAATGAAGAGAGATAGACGAGTTAAGACCTATATATTAACTTTTGAAAAGTCAAAAAGGTGCTAGCTTGGCACCCTCTCATTGGCCCATTTTTCGATGGTTATATCTCTTTATCAGGATGTCGTATGAACGAACGGTTAAGAGAGTTGGAAATTACATTCCAAAACCTTCAATTTGGTATATAATATGTCCCTAAAATACCTCATATAGCACATGAAATTTATTTCTCATAACGCTTTGTTACAATGCAAATCATTAGTCCGTTCTTTTGCAACTTAAAACCGATTTTTTCCAAACTTTATATTTTCTATCAAAACATCATATATAGTCATATTATGACTTTAAACTCATTTAAAGCATGATTAATAAGTTTCATATTCATTATACGTCACCTTGGGACGCACAGGGTGTAACAATCTTCCCCCTTAGAAACATTCGTCCTCGAATGTTAAACTCCTAGAGATCTATAAAAAAAAATTGGCAGAGTCTCCTCTATAACGGTACTACTACCAACCTATCAGACATAAAACCCAACACTACAAATCCACATAGGGCCACAATCATCAATAACACTAATGGCCTCACATGATCAATGACAATAACTAACATAAGAATCAAGTACCATATACGTACCTAAAGGTTATGATATCTCAGTCCGATCCTCCTCCGGAAGCGGAAACAAGTGAGGATACCTAGACTTTATGTCTTCTCCAGCTTCCCAAGTCATCTCCTCCACATTCTTGTTCCTCCAAAGTATTTTAACTGTAGCTACATCCTTAGTTCTCAATCTCCAGACTTGTCTATCTAGTACAGCAATGGGAGCTTCCTCATATGATAGCTGCTCTGTGACCTGAACATCGTCAACTGGAACGAGTATAAAAGGATCTCCAATATACTTGCGGAGCATAGACACGTGAAAAACTGGATGTACTGACTCCAAGTTGGAAGGCAGGTCTAACTCATATGCTATCTGGCCTACTCTGCGTATGATCTTATAAGGTCCAATGTACCGAAGGTTAAGCTTTCCTTTCTTACCGAATCTCATAACGCCTTTCATCGGTGATACCTTTAGGAATACCCAGTCATCTACCTGGAACTCCAAGTCTCGTCGTCGATTATCTACATAGGGCTTCTGACTACTCTGAGCTGCTAATAGCCTTTCCCGTATAAGCTTAACCTTCTCAACTGCCTTGTTGTACCAATTATGGTCCTACTAACTTAGTTTTCCCAACCTCGAACCATCCGATAGGTGGCCTACACTTGCGTTCATAAAGTGCATCATATGGAGCCATTGGGTTGCTTGAATGATAGCTATTATTATATATGAACTCAATAAGTGGAAGATGATCATCCCAGATACCCCTGAAGTCCATCACACAAGC
The DNA here is from genome assembly GCA_000715115.1 of Nicotiana otophora. Classification (NCBI taxonomy): domain Eukaryota; kingdom Viridiplantae; phylum Streptophyta; class Magnoliopsida; order Solanales; family Solanaceae; genus Nicotiana; species Nicotiana otophora. The sequence goes on from AWOL01S0021312.1 coordinate 3,740, forward strand.
TCGTAGCATATCCTCCAGTGTCTGAATAGTACGCTCCGCCCGACCATTTATCTGGGATGAAATGTTGTACTAAGACTTACTTGAGTCCCCAATCCTTTTTGGAAGGACCTTCAGAAATTAGCTGTAAACTGAGCACCTCTATCTGAGATAATAGATATAGGGATACCGTGAAGTCGTATTATCTCCTTAATGTAAATCCTTGCATAATCCTCTGTTGAATACGTAGTCTTGACATGCAAAAAATAGGCTGATTTTGTAAGTCTATCAATAATAACCCATATAGAATCGAACTTACACTGGGTACGAGGTAAGCCTATGATGAAATCCATATTAATCACTTCCCATTTCCAAGTCGAAATCTCGATAGCCTACAATAATCCACCAGGTTTTCGATGCTCAATCTTAACCTGCTGCCAATCAGGGCACTGAGCAACAAACTCTTCTATATCCTTCTTTATTCATTCCCACCAGTATATTCCCCTGATATCATGATACATCTTTGTCGCTCCTGGATGAATAGAATAACGAGAATAGTGAGCTTATCCCATAACATGCTGGCACAACCCTGCCACATTAGAAACACATAATCGAACTCGATATCTGAGGACTTTATCTCCTATAATCTCAAATGGTGTATTCTCATTTCGAGAGGATGTATCTCTGTAATGAGCTAGCACATGATCCTCATACTGCGTTCCTTCACTTCAGTTACTAAAGAGGATGTTGTCGTGTCCTAAATAGTAACACCGGTATCACCTGAGTCCAGTAATCGAACTCCAAGACTAGCTAGCTGATGAATCTTATGGGCTATCCCACGCTTCTCTGGCTGTAAATATGACAAGCTACCATAAATCTACGGCTGAGGGCATCGACTACTACATTCATCTTCCTCGGATGGTATAAAATATCAATCATAGTCTTTCAGTAGCTCCAACCATCTCCTTTGGCGTAAATTCAATTCATTTTGCTTGAAGATATATTGAAGGCTCTTATGATCCGTATAAATATCAACATGAATGCCATACAAATAGTGCCTCCACATCTTTAGTGCATGAATCACCGCGGCTAACTCTAAATTATGGGTTGGGTAATTCTTCTCGTGCTTTCTTAGTTGTCTAGAAGCATAAGCTACAACCTTACCATGCTGCATTAGTACACAACCCAATCCAGTGGCCGAAGCGTCACAATGGATAGCATAACCATCGATACCCTTTGGGAGTGTCAGAATCGGTGCTGAAGTCAATATGTCCTTCAATGCCTGGAAATTTCGCTCACAAGCATCAGTCCACTAAAACTTAGTTGCCTTCTGAGTCAACTTTGTCAATGGTGCTGAAAGAGAAGAAAATCCCTCTACAAATCTAATGTAATAACTTGCCAAACTCAAGAAGCTACGAACCTCCGTCGGTGTCGTGGGTTTAGGCCAAGTCTTCACTGCCTCAATCTTCTCTGTATCAACTCGGATACCCTCACCTGAAATAATATGTCCAAGGAAAACTACAAAATTCAACCAGAATTCACATTTGGAGAATTTTGCGTACAACTTCCTTTCTTGTAGAACTGCGAGTACAGTACGTAAATGATTTGCATGCTCAACCTTTGAACGAGAATAAACCAAAATATCATCTATAAATACAATCACGAACATATATAGAAAGGATCTGAACACACGGTTCATCAAGTCCATGAATACTGTTGGGGTATTGGTCAAACCGAACGGCATAACATGAAACTCAAAGTGCCTGTATCTGGTCCTGAATGTTGTCTTCGGAATATCTTTCTCTCTAATCCTTACCTGATGGTACCGTGACCTCAAGTTTATCTTCGAGAAATACATGGCACCCTGCAACTGATCAAAAATATTATCAATCCTCGGGAGTGGGTACTTATTCTTGATCGTCGCCTTATTCAACTGTCGGTAATCAATACACATCCGCAAGGAACCATCTTTATTTCTCACTAATAACACAGGTGCTCCCCATTGTGATGTACTGGGTCTGATAAAGCCTTTTTCAAGCAAATCCCTCAGTTGTTCTTCCAACTCTCTCAGCTCTGTAGGTGCCATTTTATATAGAGGAATATATATCGACTGAGTATCTGGTAATGTGTCAATAGCAAACTCAATCTCCCTCTCTGGCGGAAGGCGTGGAAGCTCATCAGGAAAACATCGGGAAGCATTAACCACCGAGATAGATTGAAGGGTCAGTGACTCTGCTTTCACATCCAGTACCCGAACTAAGTGATAAATATAGCCCCTTTCTTATCATCTTCCTTGCCTTGAGATAGGAAATAAACCTACCTCTCGGCGATGCAGTATTACCTTTCCACTTCAGAATTGGCTCCCCTGGAAACTGGAACTGAACCATCTTTGATCTACAATTAATGTTAGCATAACAAGAAGCCAACCAATCCATACCCATTATAACATCAAATTTTACCATATCTAGCTCAATCATGTATGTTACTGTAGAACGACTAATAACTACTACTATACAATCTCTATATACACATCTAGCTATCACTGGATCCCCAATAGGTGTAGACACCTCAAAAGGTTTAATCAACTCAGGTTCTATCCCAAACTTGCTAGCAACCAACTGAGTGACATACGATAAGGTGGAACATGGATCAATCAATGCATATACATCACATGAGGAGGCTGATAATATACATGTAACAACATCAGGTGACGACTCTTGATCCTGTCGACCCGCTAATGCATAAACGTGATTCTGAGGACCGCTCGAGCTAGATGCTCCACTTTTGCCTCTACCACGACTGAACCTTGCCCTGGGGGGAGGGGGGTACTGATGATGACGAACCAGCTATAGATCCCGCTGACTGAACTATACCTGCACCACCTCTCATCGGACAATCTCTCATAACGTGTCCTAGATAACCATAAGTATAACAAACACCCAACCCCACGTGGCACTGTCCGACATGCTGCTTACCACACTGAGCACATCATGGCAAAGGTGGCCTCATCTGACTTGACTCCCCCTATACTAAGAACTAAATGCCTTGGAACTTTGACTGGGCCCTGGATAGGTGGAATGATCAAATCTCCTACCGACAAACTGAGGGGGTGCACTAGCCAATGGCTGGGATGGATACCTCGGGTACTGCTGTCTCTGACCACCTCGAAACTCACCAAAAGGACCTGAAAATCTCGCTCTCTTACTCTGGCCCTATCATGCTCACGATCAGCCCTCTGCTTCTACATACACTCCTCTATACCCTGAGCGTATGCCTGAATACGAGAAATATCAATACCTGGATGAAGTGAGACATACATACAGTCATTAAGCACGTGCGGCTCCAACCCCATCACGAACTGGTGAACCGTATCCTCCATCTTAGCTACAATTGTGGGAGCATACCTATCCAAAGAATCAAACTGAAGGTTGTACTCCCGAACACTCATATTACCCTACCGAAGGGTCAAGAACCTATCAACTCTGGCTCGTCTAAGCTCTGGTGGCAAATAATGATGAAGAAATGCCTCTGTAAACTCCTGCCATACTGCTAGAAGGGCATCCTCACCTCCGGACAACTCCCAAGACTCGTACCAATTAACTGCAACATCCAGAAGTCTATAGGAAGCTAGCTCAACTGACTTGGTCGCAGTGGCCTTCATTACCCTCAAAGTCCTCTGCATCGTATCGATAAATACCCGAGGGGCCTCGTCTGGATCTGCTTCAGTGAATATCGGAGGGTCCAACTTAATGAAATCACGAACCCTCACATTGATGGCCCTATATACATGACCAATATCTACCTCCTGGCGGCGAGCCTGTGCGGCCACTAATTGAGTCAATAGCTGAATAACATCTTTCATCTCCTGACCTGGTGCATCTGGCTGGGGGTACTGGAGCAGACGCTGGAGCCGGTGCCCAATCGGATCTCCTCCGGAGAGGGTAGAGTATGTGAAGTCTGAGATTGAGTCTCACTATATGGCTCTCCCTGAGCCCTGGTAACTCGTGACGCTCAACTTGTAGTCTCATCATCCACGGACTTGCCCTTCTGGGAAGCTGTAGCCTTCTTGGGCATCACTGAAAATATAATATATCGTTAGGAAAATGAATTCTTATATCACACGATCTAAGATAAGAAGGGAGGGTAACATCCTATATGTCCTGCAGCCTCCTGTTTATAAGTGTGGTGCACAACACACTCATAAACAAGACACTACTAGACATAGTTTGTAGACAACCCTAGGATGAAAATGCTCTGATACCACTTTTGTCAAGACCCAAACCGATGAGCTATGTGAGTGCTCGAGTTCTACCTAACTAACACCTATAAGAATATGTCTAAGATATAAACATGAAATATGTGCAGGTTATGTATAACTTCTGGAAATAAACTACCGATTCATATGAACAACATACGTGGAAAAACATGCCCAAAAGATCTGTCATACCCATATGTATACAAAAGTATCGTACCAAAACTCAATAGCAACTCCGGATCAAATAGAGCACACCAACTCTCACTGAGCAAAGATCCTAATATGGGGGCCGTCAGTCTATCTACCTGCACCTACGGGCATGAAATGCAGCCCCCCATGCAATAAGGGCGTCAATATGAATAATGTACCGAGTATGTAAGGCATAAAAATTAGTATATAACAGACATGAAAGAAACATGGAGTAAAAGACTCAACCTGTAAGTCTAAATAGATATGTGAATCATGAAACATTTATAATGTCATGGATATATGTATAAATGTCATATCATGCATAGGTATATGCATACATAACATCATCAAGCCTCTCAGGGCATCTCATCATATCATCTCAGCCTCTATGGGCGAAATCATAAATGTATACCAGCTGATCATGTGATGGTGCATATATAACGCCATAACATTTCTCCATACCCCATATACATATACTATACGCGCATATAACGCCATCTCGTCATGGGTCAGTATACATGTATAAATGGATGCAATGCATAATGAAGTAAGTCAATAATATCTCTCGGAATGTCATGAGACCCATGAACAGACAATATGAAAGTAGGACATATCGGGAATCGAAAACATAGGAACCCCTAGTACTTTTACGAATAGAGTCATTTATGAAAGTTCAACAAGGAAAAAATGGATAGCCTTAACATACCTCAAGTCGTCAATGCAACTCAACAACAAGCTTATGACAACTAGCGCGCCAACCTTATAACAAAGAAATACGTGTACAATTTAGTTGGCGGTGGTATATCACGTATCTCAAATGATAACTCGATTCTAAAATAAAACGGGCAACATTTCCCTTGATTTCACTGCTCCCTCAAGCCTACTATAGGCGAGATACAAACACAATACAATCAGCAACTCAAAAAAAACATCCAACTACAATTCGGGACCTTCAATACAACAAAACCCCCAAATATACCATAACATACCCAATTAATAAGTTATTAATTAGCCTGAAATTGCAACGACGAACGACCAACATACTACCCTACCACATGTGACGTTTCTCCATGCCCTTTATCCTTGCAAATTCCATAAATCAGCAGCGCAATAGGCCAACACGATTGGACTACAAAATAGTTCACTAAAAGTGAAATAAATCGAACTTACGGCTTCCGATCACCGTCCCGTGAGTTCTAAATATTAGGAAACCAATTTATCAACATTTCTTGATATTTAAACACTTGAATACAGAAATTAGATGTTTCTTAACTACGAAGTACCTTACAAAACTCGAACTACAAAGAAAAATGAGAGGCGGTCTAATGATACTTACGTCGTAGGGATCGTTCTGATGTTATCGCTTATCTATTCGTACCCGGGATATTAGTATTCTTTGAAACCCTACTAGAGAGCTCAAGGATAGGTTTTATTATGTTCTCTGATTTGTTTCTGTGTAAAAATAAAGAGAGAGACGAGTTAAGACCTATATATCAACTTTTGAAAAGTCAAAGAGGTGCTAGCTTGGCACCCTCTCATTGGCCCATCTTCCGATGCTTATATCTTTTTATCCAGATGTCATATGAATGAACGGTTAAGAGAGTTGGAAACTACATCCCAAGACCTTAAATTTGGTATATAATATGTCCCAAAAAAATCTTATATAGTATACGGAATTTATTTCTCAAAAAGCTCTGCTACAAGGCAAATACTTAGTCGGTTTTTCCGCAACTTAAATATGATTTTTCCCAAACTTTATATTTTCTATCCAAACATCATATATAGTCATATTATGACTTTAAACCCATTTAAATCTTGATTAACAAGTCTCATATTCATTATACGTCACCCTGGAACGCATAAGGTGTAACAATTATATTTATTACATTATTTATGTTAGAATAGTATTTTATATTTTTATAATGTTAAGCTATTATTTTCCAGTATTTTACTGCATAAATAATGTCTTTATTATTTATTAATCACTTTTTATAAATTATGTTTTAATAAATTTTGTATATTTAATTTTATATCCCAATGAAGGGCTAATTTTCGGACCAAACAAAATCAAATCACTGGCCCAGAGGACCCAAATCCTTAGCCTAACTGACTTTGGCCAAACTAAACGACCCTTCTCCTAAACCTAGCCGGGACCCGTTAAAATGACCCGCTCTGCTTTCTTTTAAATCCTGGACGTTGATCTCTCAAGGTCAACGACCCATAATCACCCCTCCGCTTATAGTTAACCAAACCCACATGAAACCCTACTCTAAGACTGCCACCCCCAAATCCTCTTTTCTCCTCTCCTGTCAAAACTTAGCCGCAACCCCCAAATTTCCTCCGAATCCGATCAACTCATGGATTCCTGCCATGATTTACTCACCTTTTATGGATTATCTCGTTGTTTCTTACAAGTCTATGGTATTGCATAGTACTTGCCCCATTTTTGGCAAGTACCAATCTTCCGAATCAAGGGAAATCGGACTCACTGATGATTTTTCGTCTATATACATTCATGGCATGATTATATGGGTCTGATTTACCAAGATTCTTTGGCCAAGCTGAGATTCTGGGCAAAACTAGGGTTTGCCTGCTTTTCTCCTAATTTGGTTCTAAATCGATTTTGTACGCTCTTCTTCCCTTATTTACGTTTGATTGATTATATTTCCTTGTTTGTTCATTCAATTTTTACTGCTATATATACCCCCTTCCTCATTCCCCTTCCAAGTCTTAACGACTATTACTTGACTACTGTTACTATTACTCTCTCACTCTCACTCATTCTACTATTCTAAAACTTGAGACCTTGGCAGGCTAAAAGCCAAGGCCGCCGAAATTCGATTATTGCTCATTTCTCAGTGTGAGCACTGCCCGATGTTTACTTGAAACCCTTGAAAATTCTGACGCACTGAGATTTTAGGAGTCCTGATGTTCTCTCCTCACTACTACTAATTGAGTTGCTGCTGGAACTTAATTTTATCATTCTCTTATTCGTTAATTTACAACCGGTGAGTACCTTGACTCTTGCAATTCTATTCTCTTTACTTGTGGTTATGCACTGAAAATCCATGTTGTTCGAACTTTGTGAACCAATATGATTTCAATGTGGTGTTATTTGTTTTTTTTGCAATCCTATCCGCCTTGAAGTTAGTCTATGGTCCTCTTTTTAGCACTTAAACTTGCCTAAATCTTAAACTTGGACATCTACTCATTATGTGTAACTTCTGACCATCTTGAACTTGCTTGGCCTACTATGTTTATGTATGCACGAGTCTCCTATGTTTGTTACTCGACCATATGCATGCCTTGCTTTGGATTCATGTGTTAAAACTCCTAGGACACTAATCCAAGCCCAGAAATTGTCCGAGTGTACTTCTCCACACTAAGTCATTCATGCACAAATTACTACTTGCTCACTTTCTTAAAATGATCATGTCCATGTGAATTCTTAGCTCTTCAGACAAGCATGTTTATCTACCATCTTGTTATATAGACCCAATGCTTATTAGTGCTAGGTTTGCTCTAGTTTAATACTTAAGAAAATCTTTGATATGTATAATCGAACATGTTATATGAGATCAACTTGCATTCTCATAATCAAGTACTTGTTTGATGATTAGTTGTCGTACTGAGTTTGTGATACTGTAGACCTTGAATTTTTCTAATAAACTTTCTTATTAGCACTTCTGCTTGCCATGAACTGACCTACCATTCTTAGCTAAGTTTTGCCTTGCACCCTTATGATGAGGTCTTCTTGTGAAGACTACTGTTGGTATCTGCCTCTCAAGCATGTCACTGCTACTTGTCAATCTCCTTCGAATCAAATCATGACCCTGCCTGATTTGAACTCTCATGCTTGGTCTCTTTGCTTTATAAATTATTGTTTTGCTAGACTCATGTAGTTAACCATGTGTATCCTAAGAAGCTTGTCACTTTGAAATTGCTTGCTAATCCGAAAGCCCCTTGATGGTAGGCTATAATTGTGTATTTTAGTCGCTTATTGCACTCTAATTTAGTACACTTTAATTGAGTTTGAGCTTTATTCACTAGTATTTTGCACTAATTGTGTATTTTATGCCTTGTACGAGTGATTATGAGCTTTGTAGATGTTATGGAATGAATTTAAGTTATTCTGGAGCTTTGAAGTATGAATAAAAGCCCAAGGATATAGTTGGGATTGTGTTCGGGGATCAACGGACAATAATGCACTTAACGAGAGAAACGAAGAATTGAGCAGGAGGCCACCCACGTGTGCGATCGTGCACTGGGTGCGCAAGTAGAGCAGTACACTGATCAAGGTGCGCGACCAGTGCGCGGACGCGCATGTCTAACTCCGGAAACTCCTCCCAGGCCTATTTTTGTAATTTCGGAGATGGATCTTTTGGATCTATATGAAGCCTAAGTTGCCTGAAAACAGTGGATCTGAACCTTTAGGGGAGAAATTTGGATCTAGAGTGGCAAAATAGGAATTGGAAGAACACAAGCACATGGAATCCATTATTCCTTTCTCGCTCAAGATCCGAGTTTGGATTGAATTTATATTTTTCTATACTTTAGTTCCAATTGTGAAGAACTTCTCCATGTCTATGAAGTAGATCCTTTTGGTTTTTGACTAGATTTTGTATATTGATGATTGTTTGTGGATCATAACTCTATTTTTATGTATTTGAATTATTTTTGGAAGATTTAATTGATGCATCTATATTCACCTGTTCTTATAAACGAAAGAGGCATAACTTGTGTTATCTTTGCATTATATTATTGGTTAAGTTCATAGATTATTCTAAGTAATCGAAAGAGGCTGGTTGAATCATTGATTAAACCTAGTTAGGAAAATAATCGAAAGAGGTTTTCCTAAAGAACGATCCACTACGCATTCTTGCATATCTTCACAGTGCTTGAACAGGTTCGTCTCGTGAGGTTAAGACTTAATCGAGAGAGGAGTTCTTGCTGAACGTTTGAACTAATAATAGAGTGAATTAGAGAGATTCACTTGGTCGTTGAAAGTGAATTATCTAGAGTTAGATCCCGAATAATTATCTTGCATCTATCTTGTTAATACCCTATTTTATCCCACTGATAACCTTAGTTGTTTATTCTTTGTTTCGATAGTCACTAGTCAATAACTCGAGATTCTTAATTAATTTCAATCCTTAGGCATATAAATCTCAATTGTTGATCCTCCTAGATAGCAATCAAGCTGGAAGCTACGAGAATACTTTTTAAATCAAATCCCTGCGGATACGATAATACACTATACTATATTTGACTAGCAGTACAATTTAAGTGTGTGTATTACACTCATCAAATTTTGGCGTCGTTGCCGGGGATTGACAATCAATAGTGTTTGAAATAGTTTGTAGTGCTAATTCAGAAATTTAATTTATTTTTTTTACTTTTACTTTTAATTCTTTCTTCACGGGTTTCTCACTTCTGTGCCGGATACAAGTTGATTTCTCTTGTGTATGACGTGATCCTCTTTAAGGGAATTGATACCCTACGAACCATAGTTGGAAAGACGCATGCGACAACTGAGAAAAGAAAGAGACTTAACAGGAGAATTCTTGGTTCAACCTTTGAATCAAGATAACATGGCTTATATCTCGTGTAGACAAGATTAATTCATGACAGGAAAAAAAATTAACTTTAAATTTGTTTGACCGTGAGGTCCGAGAGTCCATAACAATAGAAAAGTATAAATTGTGTTCGAACACTTTTTAACTTGGAAAAATTCATTTATTATGAGATAAATTTTATTTTTGAATGAGTAGTTTGAATATAAGTTCTTTATAAATAGTTCAGAAAGAAAATAATTGTGAGTTGGATTGACATCATTAATTTTGAATTTTCTCTAGTGAACATGAGCTTAAATTTAAAATCGGATTTTTTTAGCTTGGATTTTCTTATAGCTTGTTTGGATAGTTGTTATGGATCGTTTCATAATGTATCGTATAGTATAATATTGTATTGTATTGTATTGTACTGTATTGTTTTGATGTATACAATGTTTGGATAGATTTTATTGTTTGTCGTCGTTTCATGATGTCATGCA
>AWOL01S0021313.1:11881-24678 GCA_000715115.1 Nicotiana otophora
TGAATCAACCTCCAGACGACCCGAATCTAGCCAAATTAACTTAATATAATCAATAAAAGCCATAGGAATTGATTCCAAATAATAAAGCTAAGATCATTAACCAAAATCAAAAAGTCAACTGAAAACGTCAACCCTAGGCTCATGCTTCAGTCCCCGAACAAACTCACAAATTCCAAATACCCAGTCTCTTAAGAGACTAACCATACCAAATTCATCAAATTCCAACCACAAATCGTCCCTTAAATCATCAAATCTCAATCTCAAATAACATAGTCCGAAAACCCCCAAATCCCAACTTAAATTCATGAATATTAGGTGTATTAATCAATGGGGAATTAATATCTATCATCAAAAGTTATTAAATTTCAATTAGCTCTTCAATTAGGAAAAGCACTCTAGATATCGCCTTGGATCGAGCTCCGTAAAAACAAAAATGAGAAAAACACTCACACCCTCGATATTATAGAGTCTACTAGCAAAATTGCATCTATGATCCATAACAACGCACCTGTGATATCGTATTTGTAGCCAAAATCACGCACATGTGAACTCCACTTATATCCAGACCTGCCGCTTTTATGGACATACGCCCGCACATGTGGAGCCCTTCCGCATCCACGGTCCATGCTGTTTCAGCCAAACTCTGCTTTTGTGGACCCCTCCTTGTAGAAGTGCATCCGCTTCTGCAAAATACTACGTTCCTCCCATGGCAAAGAAAACCCTGAACATGAGCAACAAAAGTTGAACTTGTGTCTCTGCATCTGCGGCCAATCCCACCGCAGGTGCGAAAGCGCTAGAAGATAAAAGCTTCAGCAATAACACCAAGTCCCAAAAAGGCCCGAGCTCTATCTAAAATACCCCTGAGGCCCCTGGAACCCGTCCAAACATACAAATCAATCCTAAAACATAACAAGAACATTCCCGAGGCCTCAAATAAAATAAAACAACATCAAAACCTCAATTAACATCTCAATTTAAGCCTAAGGAACTAATGAATTTTCATCTTTTAAAACTCATGCCAACCCATATCAAATCAACTCTGAAGGACCTCAAATTTTACATGCAGGTCCCAAATGCCACAACAGACCTATCCCAACTCTGGGAACCAAGATACAAACCTGATATCATCAAATTCAACTCTCGATCAAACCTATTAAACTTCCAAATATTCCATTTTCCAGCTTTTGCCAAACGACACCAAATCAACCTTCAAACCTCCAAATCAACATCCGGACATATGAATGAGTCCAAAATTACTATACGAAGCTATTGGAATCATCAAAACCCTATTCTGGACTTATCTACGCAAAGGTCAAACTCTGGTAAACTCTTTCAGCTAAAGCTTTCAACCTTGGGACTAAGTGTTCCAATTCACTGCAAAATATCATCGAAGCCAAACAAACCACCTAGCATGTCACGAAACCTAAAAAACACAGACGTAAAGCACCAAATAGGGGAATATCTGCTAAAGTACTCAAAACGATAGGCCCGGTCATTATATTCTCCCCTCTTAAATAAGTTTTCATTCTCGAACGAGTCTAGTATAATACCTGGAGTCTCAAAACGATGAGGATATTTGCTATGCCTCTCCTATTCAGTCTCCTATGTAGCCTCCTACACTAGCTGACCTCTCTAATACACCTTCACCGACGCTATATTCTTTGACCTCAACTTCCAAACCTGTCGATCCAAAATAGCCACCAGCTCCAAATTGAAAGTCAAATCCCTATCGAACTGTACCGTAGTGAAGTCCAAAATATGAGACGCATGACCATAATACTTCCAGAGCATCGAAACATGAAATATTGAGTGAACCCCTCATAGATTAGGTGTCAAGGCAAGTCTGTAGGCCACCTCTCCCACTCTCTCAAGAAACTCCAAAGGACCGATATACCTAGGGCTCAACTTCTCCTTATTCCCAGAACTCATCACACCCTTCATGGGTGAAACTATAAGAAGAACCTTCTCCCTCACCATATATGGAAGATTACGAGCCTTCATGTCATCATAACTATTCCGCCTGTATTTAACTATACGAATCCACTCCTAAATCAACTTCACCTTCTCCGAAGTATCATGGATCATGTCAATTCCTTACAAAATAGCTTCCCCAGGCTCAAGCCAACCAACCTGAGAACGACACCGCTTCCTTTATTAGGCCTCATAAGGAACCATCTGGATACTCGACTGATAGTTGCTGTGGTAGGTGAACTCTATTAACGGAAGAAACTGATCCCATGAACCTCCAAAGTTAATGACACAGGCACATAACATGTCCTCTAAGATCTGAATAGTGTGCTCGGACTACCCATCTGTCTAGGGATGAAATGATATGCTCAACTCTACCTATGTGCCCAACTCTCACTGCTCTACTCTACTAAATTACGATGTGAACTGAGTGCCACAATCCGAATAATAGATATGGGCACACCATGAAGGTGAACAATCTCACGAATGTAAATCTGAGCCAACTGCTCAGAAGATTATATATCATTACTGGAATAAAGTGTAAAGAATTGGTCAGTCTGTCCATAATGACCCATACTACATCAACTTACAAAATCCATGGTGATACGCTTCAACTTCCACGCTAGAATGTCAAGCTGTGAAGAAAACCACCTAATTTTGGATGCTCGTACTTGCCCTGCTGACAGTTCAACACCATGCAACATAATCAACAATATCTTCTCCATCCTCCGCCACCATTAGTGCTGCATCAAATCTGGTACATCTTAGTGGCACCCAAATGAATGGAATACTATGAACTGTGGGCCTCCACAAGTATCAAATCTTGCATCTATTCACATTCGGCACAAAGAACCCACCCTGCATCATCTCCAATAGTAACTTCCTTGGCATCACCGTTTTGCACCATGTCCTTCAGGACAAGAAATTAGGATCATCATACTGACACACTCAAACAAGAAAGACGGTGAAACCATGCAAGCATGATTCTGGTTGGGCTCCAATGCTAATGTTCTCTCCCCTAGTGGAATAAGCAAGACTCCCCATGCTCTCAACCATCCTACTCACATTATCACCCCCCACATTGGCCTTCCCCGGAACATTAAAGAATTGGTGATATCATAGTCCTTTAATAGTTCTAACCACCTCCATTTCCTTAAGTTCATATCCTTTTGCTTGAACAAGTTATGTAGACTCCTGTGATATGTGAACACCTTATAAGACATGCCATAGAGATAGTGCCTCAAAATCTTCAATGAGTGAACAATGGCTGCCAGCTCCAAATCATGTATAGGGTAGTTCTTCTTATGGTTCTTCAACTAACGTGAAGCATATACAATAACTCTACCATCCTACATCAATACATATCCAATGCAAATCCGCAAAGCATCACAATAAACTATATAAGAACCTGATGTTGAAGGGAAAACCAGAACTGGAGCTGTGTTAAAGACAGTCTTGAGCTTATAAAAGCTCTCCTCACACTCATCGGGCCACCTGAATTGGGTACCCTTCTGGGTCAATCTAGTCAAAGGTGCAATAATGGACGAGAAACCCTCCACAAAACGATGGTAATACCCGATGAAACTAAGGAAACTACCGATCTCAATATCAGAAGATGGTCTAGGCCAACTCTGAAGTGCCTCCACCTTCTTGGAATGCTCCTTAATCCCCTCACGAAACAACCCATGACCAAAAACTTCCATTGAATCAAGTAAATAATCACACTTGGAGAATTAAGTCTGGAGCACGATCCTTAGATGTTACTCATGAGCCTCCTGGCTACGTGAATACATCAATATGTCATCAATAAGAATTATGACGAAGGAATCAAGATAGGGTTGAAATACACTGTTCATCAAGTGCATAATGGTTATTGGGGCATTGGTCAGCCCAAACGACATCACGAGAAACTCATAGTGACCATAGCGGGTCCTGAAAGCTGTCTTCAAAATATCTGAAGGCCAAATCGTCAACCGATGATACCCCGATCTCAAATCAATCTTCGAGAACACGCTAGCACCCTCAAGGTGATCAAACAAATCATCGATATGCGGTAGTCGGTACTTGTTCTTGACAACAACTTTGTTCAGATGCCTATATTCAATACACATCATTATAGAGCTAACCTTTTTCTTCATAAATAGAATCGGTGCACCCCAAGGGGACACATTGGGCCTGATGAAACCCTTAGCAATAAACTCCTAAAGTTGTCCCTTCAACTCTTTTAACTCAATAGGTGCCATGATGTTTAGTGAAATAGACATCACCCTCTGCTAGCAATTATCTCATCTTAAATAAGGGGTATAATCTCATCCCAATTAAGGAAAATAATTTCATCATATCAATATGGGCGTTTACCACTCAATAACTCCTACACTCACACGCATAGTTTTAGGGTTAGGTTGTTTCAACCTACCCTTCCTCGGTGTCTAACAATACTCCCAAAAATATTTTTGTTTTGCATACAAAGAAAACAGAAATACTAATACATTAACCTCATAACCTTTCACACCATATATAGCTTCATTACTACTTTCAACCATTCATAACATCATTATTTCGTTGGCTCTCTTGGCCATACATATGATTTTTCTTTCATGGCACGGTGGTCGTATCTCATATTCCACATTTTCATTTTTTTACTTTCAAGAATCATCATCATAAACATAAACATATGGAATATTCTGTAAATCACAACTTTAGGTTCATTAGTAATGAAGGCTTTAAACACAATAGATTCGTTTCCAAATAATGGAGCAAAATCACTAGTAGTTGAAGCACGAGTTAAAATCATAAACAAATGATACACCACTTATTCTTGAAATACTTTTTCCTAAAAGGGCAACACACAATTTCAACTTATGATTATGTAAGAATTCAAATCACATTGGAGATGTTTATAAAAGAGAGCATGGTGTTTTGCGACTAAAACAGTGGTTCAAATCATATGTATTAGTTGAAACAACCATATTTTAACATGACTTGAGTATATAAGCCTTTAGGAAATTCTATTTTCAGAGTAAATTCGGAACAGTTGATTCAAGGCTCATTTCAAAATATTTCACACATCATTTCATCTCATTGGCACCATTGGCCACAAGTATAACTTTCATTATTGGCACGGTGGCCTCACTTTATATCCCCAACTCACTTCTTTCCTTTTCAAGCGTCTTTATAGATTATCAAAAATGAGAGCACTTGAAATCAAGGCCTTAAGTATAAATATGAGCATTAGGGATATTAGGCGCATTGAGTATTCTTTCTCATTTGAAACATAAATTGAAGTTATAATGCTTTAACATATAAACTATACTTGAACACATTCCCTAAAGAGATCGTGATGAGATAGGAGAAATTGGAGCATGTTTTGAGTACATTCATCTTTCGACACATTGATTACTCGGGATAATCGAATTTATTAGGAACACCTCGAAACATAGGAATTAGGAACCTGGACTAACCATACTTGAAACTTATGGAAACAACATAGAATTCAATTCTAAGAGAGAAGTTTTAATCAACATGCATTTCTCAAGCTTTCCTTAAGTTACTACAACGTCCCAACACCTCTAGAAATATAAATCTATAGGAAGATAGCTAAAATCGAATAAAAATTAGAAGGATTCTCATGACATAAGTCTCTTGGGAATTTGTTCAAACACCTATTATGCAAAATTGACTACAAATCTCTACAATGGTAATCCCCTCCCCCCCAACCAATTTTAAGAAGAAACTACCCAAAATAGTTCAATAACCCCACATACTACCACCAAATGTTACATGCATGGTCTATCTCCAATTCCATAACCTAATTAAACCTATAACAATTTCATGAAGGTTTTAGGACAAGGTCTTACCCCGGTAGATGATGGTCTAGTGAGTGGTTTCCTTGAATCTTCAAGACTGGGGCAAAGCTTGATGATTAGAATGACTAGGTCTTCTCCCTCTCTGTATAAGATACAATCACTTCTCTCTAAAACAATAGATTTTGGCTTCAAAATGAGACCCAAAGGCTACTAATCAAAATGGGGTCGGGTAAGAAAATTTTCTTAAATAACCCCTGATGTCAATTATGTGGTGCAATTATGTGGTAGTAGACAGATACGTGGCCAGTAGAATGGCCACAAAATGGTATGTCAATTCCGTGATGCTATTTTGTGGTAGCAGAATGGTTATGAGGCTAGAAGAATGGCCACAAAAAGGATTTCAAATTCTTGGTTGGGTCTGGTCAACTCTGCCATGCAATTTCACGACAGCATAATAGTTATGCGGCCAGCAGAATGGCCACAAAATAGTTTTCAAATTTGAATTGCTTCTGATTCATTCCGTGGTGATTATGTGGTCAGCGGAACAGATCCTCTATAGCATAATGGACCACATTAATGTGGTTTTTACAAATTCTTCTACCAACTCCACGATGCATTGTACAATCAAAAAATCCGATTTGTTGCACATTAGCTTACCTTGGCACCATAAAAACTTAAATTCTTGTTGAACGTTTACGGGGCCTTACAGTTTTGTACTTTGGCTTAGGGTGGGTTGCTCCCGATTGCACTAGCTACTTCTCACGATAGGGGAGGAACTCAAATTCCCGCCACCCACACTACAAAATAGCGATCTGGCTCCGAGTCTTATAACGATCAGCCCGTGGTTGCAGTTCAGCCCAAGGTCAGGCCAGTTGTGTCAGAGGAGGAGCAGAAGAGGTTAGAGATGCTCTAGAAGTATCATCCTCCTGAATGCAGCAATGGGCCTTCTGAGGATGCACAGGGTTTCATAGACTAGTGTCACTGTATTCTATACACTATGGCATAGTGGAGTTGATCAGGGTCGACCTTACTACTTTCCAGCTGACGGGGCCTCCATATTGATGGTGGAAAACTTATGAGGAGAGTAGGCCATTTGGTGCCGCACCACTCATTTGGGCTCAGTTCATTTATCTCATTTTGAGGGACTTCATTCTACTAACCCTCAGGTATGCGTCGTGTACCGAGTTCGAGCAATTTCACCAGGGGACTATGACCATGACCGAGTATGCTATGAGGTTCACCAAGTTATCTCATCTTGCACATGCTTTGGTTTCCACTGTTAAAGATAGAGTCTGTAGATTTATAGATGGATTGGGTTATTGTAACACCCCGGAAAATTTCAAACTACTTAAGCGCTATTAAGAAAGTCGATGTGCACTAATTATATTATTTTATGTGTAGACAAGAACTATTATATGAATGATATAAATTTATCATGAAAATATATGTATGAGGTGCATTAAGAATGGTTTATGGTCTATAAAGATCCCCAAGGCTAAGGCAAGTTGAAAATTTTATGATGGGATAAAGTTTCAAGTGAGTCCACACAAGATCTAAATTCAAGCGAGCCTACCTATCTTGATATGAAGCGTTGTATGGAGTATTACCTATCAAACGAAAGGTCTATGTGTCTAGTTTCGAACGCTTCAAACCATTCATCATTTTAAGACTCCTACAAGAATTTATCACCAAATTACCAAAGGCTAGATCAACAATCCATTTCGCGACCGCAAAACGGTTCCGCGGACCGCATTAGCATCGCAAAGTGGAGCAGAGACGGACAAACTACTATGCTGCAATTATGATGTCGCCCTCTGCTAGCAATTATCTCATCTTAAATAAGGGTTATAATCTCATCCCAATTAAGAAAAATAATTTCATCATATCAATATAGGCGTTTACCACTCAATAACTCCAACACCGACACGTGTAGTTTTAGGGTTAGGTTGTTTCAACGTGCCCTTCCTCGGTGTCTAACAATACTCCCAAAAATATTTTTGTTTTGCATACAAAGAAAACAGAAATACTAATACATTATCCTCATAATCTTTCACACCTTATATAGCTTCATTACTACTTTCAACCATTCATAACATCATTATTTCGTTGGCTCTCTTGGCCACACATATGATTCTTCGTTCATGGCATGGTGGTCATATCTCATATTCCACATTTTCATTTTTTTACTTTCAAGAATCATCATCATAAACATAAACATATGGAATATTCTGGAAATCACAACTTTAGGTTCATTAGTAATGAAGGCTTTAAACACAATAGATTCGTTTCAAAAGAATGGAGCAAAATCACTAGTAGTTGAAGCACGAGTTAAAATCATAAACAAATGATACACCACTTATTCTTGAAATACTTTTTCCTAAAAGGCAACATACAATTTTAACTTATGAGTATGTAAGAACTCAAATCACATTGGAGATGTTTATAAAAGAGAGCATGGTGATTTACGACTAAAACAGTGGTTCAAATCATATGTATTAGTTGAAACAACCATATTTTAACATGATTTGAGTACATAAGCCTTTAGGAAATTCTATTTTCAGAGTAAATTCGGAACAGTTGATTCAAGGCTCATTTCAAAATCTTTCACACATCATTTCATCTCATTGGCACCATTGGCCACAAGTATAACTTTCATTATTGGCACGGTGGCCACACTTTATATCCCCAACTCACTTCTTTCCTTTTCAAGCATCTTTATAGATTATCAAAAATGAGAGCATTTGAAATCAAGGCCTTAAGTATAAATATGAGCATTAGGGATATTAGGCGCATTGAGTATTCTTTCTCATTTGAAACATAAATTGAAGTTATAATGCTTTAACATATAAACTATACTTGAACACATTCCCTAAAGAGATCGTGATGAGATAGGAGAAATTGGAACATGTTTTGAGTACATTCATCTTTCGACACATTGATTACTCGGGATAATAGAATTTATGAGGAACACCTCGAAACATAGGAATTAGGAACCTGGACTAACCATACTTGAAACTTATGGAAACAACATAGAATTCAATTCTAAGAGAGAAGTTTTAACCAACATACATTTCTCAAGCTTTCCTTAAGTTACTACAACGTCCCAACACCTCTAGAAATATAAATCTATAGGAAGATAGCTAAAATCGAATAAAAATTAGAAGGATTCTCATGACATAAGTCTCTTGGGAATTTGTTCAAACACCTATTATGCAAAATTGACTACAAATCTCTACAATGGTAATCCCCTCCCCCCTCAACCAATTGTAAGAAGAAACTACCCAAAATAGTTCAATAACCCCACATACTACCACCAAATGTTACATGCATGGTCTATCTCCAATTCCATAACCTAATTAAACCTATAAAAATTTCATGAAGGTTATAGGACAAGGTTTTACCCCGATAGATGATGGTCTAGTGAGTGGCTTCCTTGAATCTTCAAGATTGGGGCAAGGATTGATGATTAGAATGACTAGGTCTTCTCCCTCTCTCTACAAGATACAATCACTTCTCTCTAAAACAATAGATTTTTGCTTCAAAATGAGACCCAAAGGCTACTAATCAAAATGGGGTCGGGTAAGAAAATTTTCATAAATAACCCCTGATGTCAATAATGTGGTGCAATTATGTGGTAGTAGACAGATACGTGGCCAGTAGAATGGCCACAAAATGGTATGTCAATTCCGTGATGCCATTTTGTGGTAGCAGAATGGTTATGCGGCTAGAAGAATGGCCACAAAAAGGATTTCAAATTCTTGGTTGGGTCTGGTCAACTCTGCCATGCAATTTCACGACAGTGTAATGGTTATGCGGCCAGTAGAATGGCCACAAAATAGTTTTCAAATTTGAATTGATTCTGATTCATTCCGTGGTGATTATGTGGTCAGCGGAACAGATCCGCTATAGCATAATGGACCACATTAATGTGGTTTTTACAAATTCTTCTATCAACTCCACGATGCATTGTACAATCGAAAAATTCAATTTGTCGCACATTAGCTTACCTTGGCACCATAAAAACTTAAATTCTTGGTGAACGTTTACTGGGCCTTACAGTTTTGTACTTTGGCTTAGGGTGGGTTGCTCCCGATTGCACTAGCTACTTCTCACGATAGGGGAGGAACTCAAATTCCCGCCACCCATACTACAAAATAGCGATCTGGCTCCGAGTCTTATAACGATCAGCTCGTGGTTGCAGTTCAGCCCAAGGTCAGGCCAGTTGTGTCAAAGGAGGAGCAGAAGAGGTTAGAGATGCTCTAGAAGTATCATCCTCCTGAATGCAGCAATAGGCCTTCTGAGGATGCACAGGGTTTCATAGACTAGTGTCACTGTATTCTATACACTATGTCATAGTGGAGTTGATCAGGGTCGACCTTACTACTTTCCAGCTGACGGGGCCTCCATATTGATGGTGGAAAACTTATGAGGAGAGTAGGCCATTTGGTGCCGCACCACTCATTTGGGCTCAGTTCATTTATCTCATTTTGAGGGACTTCATTCTACTAACCCTCAGGTATGCGTCGTGTACCGAGTTCGAGCAATTTCACCAGGGGACTATGACCATGACCGAGTATGCTATGAGGTTTACCAAGTTATCTCATCTTGCACATGCTTTGGTTTCCACTGTTAAAGATAGAGTCTGTAGATTTATAGATGGATTCGGTTATTGTAACACCCCGGAAAATTTCAAAGTACTTAAGCGCTATTAAGAAAGTCGATGTGCATTAATTATATTATTTTGTGTGTAGACAAGAACTATTATATGAATGATATAAATTTATCATGAAAATATATGTATGAGGTGCATTAAGAATGGTTTATGGTCTATGAAGAGCCCCAAGGCTAAGGAAAGTTGAAAATTGTATGATGGGATAAAGTTTCAAGTCAGTCCACACAAGATCTAAATTCAAGTGAGCCTACCTATCTTGATATGAAGCGTTGTATGGTGTATTACCTATCAAAAGAAAGGTCTATGTGTCTAGTTTCGAACACTTCAAACCATTCATCATTTTCAGACTCCTACAAGAAGTTATCACCAAATTACCAAAGGCTAGATAAGCAATCATTTTCGCGACCGCAAAACGGTTCCGCAGACCGCATTAGCATCGCAAAGTGGAACAGAGACGGACAAACAATTATGCTGTCGCATAATTATTATGCTGCAATTATACTATCGCATAATTGAATATGCTGCAATTCCGCTGCCCACAAAACGATTATGCTATAGCATAATTGCACCACATAATTGACTTCGGGGGTCATTTTTGGAAATTTTAATATCCCATCCAATTTTGATATAAGGCCTTAGGGGATCATTTTAGAAAGGTAAAATGTGATTTTGTAGAGAGAGGAGAGAGCTATCTTAGAGAGAGAAAGAGAAGACCTAGCTATTTTTGTTCATCAATTCTTGCTCGAGGTTTGAAGATTTCACAAGATCTTCATCTAATAGGTAAGATTCTACTCCCTAGCCCTAAATTTCGGGATTTTGATTAAAAGTAGGTCATGAGAAGTATGATTCTTGGGTGTGAGAGTATTATGTATACATATATATACCATTAAGGTTTGAGGGAAGATTGTTGAGCTCAAATAAGTAAAGATTGGGTTATGGAATGAAGGAAATCTCGTAGAAGAACCTTGCAGCCAAATTTGCACACCTAGTGTTTGATAAAATGCTCAAATCAGCCAAGATCATGAATATCTTCCTAATTTATGTTCAATTTTGTTATGTCTCAAAATAGATTGGGATTTCTGGAATTTTCGGAACGTTGTAGTAATTTAAGGAAAGCTCAAAGCGATGTATGTTGGCTAAACTTTCTCTCTTGGAATTGAATTCCATAATGTTCTCGTAAGTTTCAAAGTATGGGTTTCATATTAAAATGTTGTGGCTTTGAGACGTGTTTTAAATGAGAACTGGTATACCAATTGGGTGAGAAACATTCGATATGCTTAAGACTCAAAATTGCTCATATGTGTACCTAAAGTCTTGATTAGAAATGCCTTATTGTTAATACCCTATAAAGGTGGTTGGAAATAAAATAATTGAATTTGGGATATAAAGTGTGGCCAACGTGCCAAGAATTTAAGTTATGACTATGGCTAGTAGTGCAAATGATTTGAGAGAATGCGATAAAGAATATTAAATGAACCTCGACTCAGTTGTGTTAAAAGTGATTCGGAAAATTAGAATTTGCCTAAGAGCTTTTGTACCTAATTCATGCCCATTAGTGGCTGCCTTAACTAATGCTTTGCTTTATAAATATATCCAGCGTGATTCGAGTTCTATATACTCATGTGTAGAAATTGTACATTGTCATTTCTGGGGAAGAGTATTGCAAGAGTAAATGGTGTATTGATTGTTTAAGATTTTTCATCTATGTTTCTATTGTTGGTTGGTATGCCTCATTCTTTGGGAAGAAACCATTTGTGTTTGAAGTTCCCATTTCAAATGGATTGGAAGTATATGATTTCTGAAATTTTCTATATGTTGATATTTTATGGTGATCTTTGAAATTGAAAGAGGTGAAAGGGTGGAATATGAAATACGGCCATTGTACCAGGAATAAAGAATCTTGTGAATGGCCAAATGAGACAAGGAAATATTTTTGTTATGAATGACTAGAAATACTAACGACAATTTAGACAATGTGAAAGATCTTGAGATATGTACAATTGTATTTATGTTACCTCTGTGTGCAAATCAAATANGTTTCTATAAGTTGATATTTTATGGTGATCTTTGAAATTGAAAGAGGTGAAAGGGTGGAATATGAAATACGGCCATCGTACCAGAAATAAAGAATCTTGTGAATGGCCAAATGAGACAAGGAAATAGTTTTGTTATGAATGACTAGAAATACTAACGAGAATTTAGACAATGTGAAAGATGTTGAGATATGTACAATTGTATTTATGTTACCTCTGTGTACAAATCAAATAAAAAAATAAAAAAATCTTTTCGGGAGCATCATTAGCAAAACCGAGGAAAGGTGGGTCATAAGTCCCACACCTGAAACTACACGT
>AWOL01S0021321.1:0-15080 GCA_000715115.1 Nicotiana otophora
TTTTATTAACAAGGAAGAACATGGATTAGGATATTTAGTGTTTTAAAAAGAGGTTAGCAATAAAACTTGAAGATTTGGAAATGAGGAACTTGAGGAATGCAAGAAGATTTGAAGATTAGAGCAGAAGAGATTGAAAGTAAAATTTGAAGGAGCGGAAAAAAGGCCTATCTATGGGTTCCACGGCGACGGTTCAAAGTTGCTAGTGCCCGACCGACAACTGACACGCCATATAACCTGGGAAACTGAACCGATAGGACGTTTCGGTCACCCCTGCCGCTTACGTCATGATGCTTACGACATGATAAATCGAGGGTAGATTCGAAGACTCAATTCATTTCTTGTCATTGCACTCCAAAAAACGAGAGGACTATCTGTATACGGTCAGAATCGGGCTTGCCTAATTTCATACGACTAACCGAAATCGGGACGGAAGATCAAGGCCTGGGCCCAGTTATATCGGAACATGGTACAGAGATGGATTGGTAAGCTCGTGGATCACTGGTCGATCAGGATCGATGTCAATTCGAGACCGAAGCGAGAAAGAGATTGAGCAAGATCGAAGGAGGCCTGCTACACCTAATAATGGAAAGCCGAGATATCCGTGATCGGGCGAGGATCGTGGCGGGAATCTCAGCACATATCGAGTTAGGATCGGATATTTAGCCTATCATGGGATTTACTTATGTAATTAGAAATATACCATAAATAGGGTTCCCCTGCTATATAAAGAGAGTCTTAATCATTTTGTAACAAAGATACATTCACGCACAACAAGGCAATATATCATATTTTCTCTTGCAAGTTCTGTTGTTAAAGTCCATACTTCTTAATAGCATACTTAGCTGGTTCAAGGGCGGTCTAGCTCTAGGGCCGTGGTTGTTCATCATATTGGTTAGCTTTATTTACAATTAATCCCTAGCATTAATTCTAACATTTATCAGTTTGTGCCAAGTGAAATCACATATCCTTAAAACCACTTATAAGTTTCATTGTTGTCCGATTTTAAAGCAAAACAGCTGACATGGCCGTCAATAGCAGGACGATCGAGATGTACGATCGGAATTACTTTGATGTCATTAGCTTGTATAGAGGAATCGAAGTTGGCAGGGGCGACATCCTCTTAGATGGTTTTTCGAGCTACTTGTTCAAACTTCACTTGTTGGAAGAACTTTATGAGGTCTTGCACCAATTATAGGTAGCCCTGAATTTTTTGTCTCCTTGCATGGTATGATCCTTCGATTTGGCAAGGTATACATAGAGATCCTTTACATCTTTCCACTTGAGAGCAAGGACAGACTGGACACGTACTGCTTCAGCTATTGCGTGGCTTTCTCACATTCATCTATCTTTTGAAAGTCCACTTTCCTTTTTACGATAATAACGAATGCATGACATCTTTTACCGAGCGTACGTAAAATAAATCGACTGAGGGCCGCTATTCTATCGTTAAGCTTTTGATATTTCCGAGGGAAATATAATATTTTGCATGGCCCTAATTTAATTAACCTGAAATTATAAAATTATTTCAGTTTAGAAAGAATCCTTATCATAATAGGAAGCCTTATATATTACTAATTCTTTTAGAATTTGGAGAAACGGTTACTTGTTTGGAAAGAAATTCACTTATTGTTTTTGAATTTTGAGACCTAATTCGTTTTTGATAAGGTTTTGACCAAGGCAAAGCGAACTCTATATAATAGGGGTTCTTCCAACGTCAAAGAACAACAATTCTTAGAACATATATACTTACCCACACAATTACTTAGAGAGATTATGAATATGATCAAAGTTGGCCCAGTTGGAGGTTATGGTGAATGCCAAATGTCAACTGTTTGGGATGAAAAGGGACGAGACCAAGTTGCTGGGTTTCTTGTTACATACTGCAAACACTCAATTTATTCGCTTCAGTTCTTGTACTATGAGAATGGCAGCTTGGTTCTATCAAACAGACATGGCTGTGCTGATGATAAATTAAAAAGCTACTCAGCAGTTGTCTTTGATTATCCATCAGAGTATCTTACTTCAGTAAAATGTTCCGTGAAGCATGGGCCATTAATGTTCATGACATCTATAAGATTTGGAACTAACAAGGGATTCTATGGACCATTTGGAACCCCATCAACTGATGGCGCTGACATTAACTTCAACTTAGAGATAGGAAATCATCGTCTTTTTGGTGGTTTTCATGGCAGCGAGAATAGCCATGGCGTTGGGAGTATTGGGGTATATGTGAAGACACAAGACCATGACCTAGAAAGATCCTCAAGTAAAGCGTTGAAAAGGACGAAGATCTATTAACTCATCAAGATACTTTAATTTCATCTTCTATAAACTATTTCCAAATGATATACTCGTTCGCGTGTATTGTTTTTTACTCTGTATATGCTTGTCTATTGGTTTTACTTTTTACATGATTTTACATCAACTGATTGGTGTATGGTTAGTACTTTTCAAGAATTATATATTATAAGAAGAAAAAGAAAAAAACAGTTAAGATCGTTAAGTTAAGCCCCGTCCTCTATGATTTTTGTGGTAAACGATTACTGAAATCTTTCATCGAAATAGGTTGCTAATAATTACTTGTATTTGCATTAGTTTCCCTATAGGGTTACAGGGGAATATATTTGACCTATCAATTATAACTATATATCTCGTTTATTGATTCTAAACTTTAATGATTCTTCTATGCATATAAAGGACGAGGCCACGGGTAACATATATAATACTTCAGGGATCCAGTGATAGGGATGTTTATACCTTCTCTCCCACCAGCAAATCTTTTTGCTTACAAGCTTTTGGTGATATTCGGAATCAGAGATTAGGCATTGTGGGTCTAGAGTTTTAGATTCGTTGCGTCAAACTCGATTCTATGAAATACAAATCTGATGTATTCAACATATTCTATGCTTTTCAAAAATTGGTTGAAAATCTTTGTTTGAGAAGAAAATTTAAAAAATTCCTATGTCTTGGTGGAAGAGAATTTGATAATGCGTCATTGAAAGATCATTTTCTTAAAGGTGGAATTTATTTTTGAATGTCATGCCCCCACACTCTTCCGTTATCAGATTGGTTTGCTGGTTCTTTTCCCTCCGTTTTTTCTTCCTGAGCCGAGGGTCTACCGAAAACAATCCCTCTATCTTTTTAAAAAGCAAAGGTAAGGTGATGTTTTAAACTTCAATGCCACACAAGAGGGTTGATTTGTGTGGTGCATGATTTTCGCGTGCACTAGATTATCGAAGGACCTGGTTCTTCTATGCATTCCTTACACTACAGTTGTGGAATAAATATTGCAGAAAGTAAAGAAAACGAGGATTTTTACGTGAAAAATACCCGACTTAAAAGGTGTGAAAAAATCACGAACTACTACCCAGTAAGATTTTCTCCAAACACTTCACTACAACTCTAAGCCAACAACAAAGTTTACAAACTTTTGCAAACCTAAGGATTACCTCTAACTCTTTTAGCAACCAGCCACAAGCTGTTGCGACTGCTTCAAGTTAACTCTAACTTGAACAATACAACTAGAGTTTACAACCTCTTGCAAACCTAAAGATTAACTCTAACCCTTATAGCAACACGCCACAGGCTGTTGCAACTACTTCAAGTTAACTCTAACATGAAAGATACAACTCAGATACCTAGTATAATTTGCTTCTTAGAAAGTTAAAAGGTACAACTCAGAACGCCTACTACACTTTGAACTAGAAATAAAAAAAGACACATAAAACTCTTTATAGAGTTGGTTCTTCAATCTGGTTCGTGTAGCTTCAGGATCGCACTCTTAAATTTCACAGGAACTGCTCACAAAATGCCTTGCTATTTTGCTCTCAATTCGTGCTTAACTTCAGTATGTGCGCATCACCTATAAAAGAGAACACAACTGATATATATAGAGTTAGTAAATAAAGATTATCTAGAAGTCTAATGCTTTACTCTTCCTTGGTGGAAGAGTTCTAGTTATCTTCAACTTCTAACTCTTTCCTTATCTTGGATAGAGTTCTCTTCAAGTAAGGAGTCCTGCTCCTTATCAAATATGCAACCTTTTCGTTCAGGGATTATCATAAATAACCACTTATACTTATCCCTTTCACGTGCTTGCCATTTGCTTGATTCTGCCCGTTACCTCAGTACATTGTCCATGGACCTGGTTCATGCATGTGTTCCTTTGTCAATCATCAAAATCAAAACCGCTCAGGTCAATAAATTCCCCCTTTTTAATGATGACAAACTCAATGCTTTTCATAAGCATGGAACCTGTTTCAACTCAGTTCAACATCAACACAATGTTAGAATACTTTTCATTTAAAGTCACAAATCATCAAGGACCAGGTTTATTAGGTTATAAACATCAAAGTCCAAAGCAAAATCACACCTTATTTTCCCCATTTTGGCATTATCGAAAAGTTGCATAATTAATTTAAGTAACCAGATTTTAGCAGATATCACTCATGGCCAATGGGGATACTTCAAGTGCAATCATGGATTCAATTTTCTCTTTATCAATCTAAGGATATTAGCCATCTAAGTAATATCAACAGATAATTTGAACAAAAGCAGTGAATTTCATTGATTGATAAGATCCTACCACAAAGCATAAGAAGAAATAAAACGATAGAACCATGAATTAAAGACAGAGAAATCTCACTTGGGTCACTAGTTACAACTAAGCTTAGGAAGGGTTAAAAACTAGGAAGGACCAGGTTCTTGGTTCTTGCCTTGCAACAGTTTCAACATATCTTGAAGAATACTATCATTATTCTACTTTCACTTTAAAAGCTCACACTTGAGAGAGTCTCTCTCATCCTCTACTTCAACCAATCCTTTCTTCAGCCTTTCAATCTCAGTATCCTTAGCCATTTTCTTCCACTATTTGAGCCTCCTTGCTCCTTTTAGTATACCTAGTTCTTTTAGATACAATTAAGCCCTCAGCCTCAGCCTCTGGTTCACGAGCATTCTTTTTAGAAGTCTTTCTCTTTTTGGCACTAGGTGTGAGTACTTCCACATCCTCATATTCATCTTCAAGAACCATGTTCATCTCCTCAATCTAGACTACTCCACTTGGCTTACCAGCCTTCTTTTGTTTTTCAAGCGACTTTCTCGGCATTCTCAGCTAAGGCCTTTTTACATTGGCCTCACTCTGCTTCTTCTGGCTCCCTGGAGTTCTTCCTCTTGTGGGAGGATTTGCTACAGGGATATAAGGAACACTCTTTTTCTTAGTGCCACCAATGCCCTTTTCTGCAGTCTTTCCAACTTTGTTCTTATTCTTTTGATTGTAACTTTCTGATATCTTTTGTAACAGATCAGGACTCTTGTCTATTTTAGCAAGAGAAGGAACTAGTTTATGAAACTGTTTCCTTAACCTAACCAGCCCATCCACTGCACTTCTACACTGGAATCATCACCTATCTCCAGTGATTCTATCCCCATATTTTCATTCATAGTCTCCTCATTATCACTAATATCTTCACTTAATACAATCATTGCTCCAGCTTCTTCAGTCAAACCAACAAGATTGGGTGAAGGAGATCTAGCCACTCTTTCTTCTCCCTTTCCCCTCACATCTACTTCAACACCCTCACTCTCTTCAAAACCTATTTTCAAGATTCTCGAAAATTTTAGAAGCAACATCAGAAATTTCTAACCCAGAAGTTACCTATTCATTTTCAGATGAAATTGGTTTTTCCCCCTCAGTCACAGACGAGATCATCAGAATTTTGTGGTTCTTCTGCTTGACTGGCTTATAGCTTCTCATTCAATTTATTAGCTTGTTTTTTGCTTGCTATTATTTTTCGTGCAATTATTTTGATATGTCTTTTCTTGGGGATTTGGGTGGTTAAAAGTGTGGGTGAAGGCTCTTTGAGTGGTGAGAAAGGATTTTCAGAGTTTTTGGGATTCGCATGGGTGTTGCCATCTGATCAGTTCAGAAACTTGAGATAATTGAGAGAGTTTTGACATTTGGGAGATTTTGATCTTTCAAAAAAATTTAAGATAAGAGGGTAAGGTTAGATCAATTTAAAGATGAAAAGGTTGAGTCTGTAACAACAACTTTTTGGAGGTTAGAAGTCTTTTCATCTTGGGAGTTTCAGTTTGAAGAGGCGTCAGTCTCTTCCCCATAAATCTCGGTAATTATGGCATGTAAGGTTGTTGGTGAAACTGGTTCGTTTGTAACTGATTGGTTCAAAAGTAGTTTAGGATAAAGTGGGACACTTTTCAGTTCATCATCCATATGCAGTTATGTCAAATTATGCAGAGTATAGAATACATACCTTATAAGCTCGATGAACCAGGTTCTTCACTGAAAGTTCTCTTGTGTAAGACTGATTTTTTCCAAGAAAATAAGGATAATATCATTAGACATCAGTGAGACATTTTACCACATGGAACATGAGTATAGTACTAAAAGCATGAGACTGAGCAATATCTAATCTAATTATTCACAAAATTCACAAATTATCTAACCAATCATTGAGTTAGAATTGGTTTTTTTTAGGTGATATTAATCATTCATAATTCTAACTTGTTCCTTTCAAAGTGATCCATACTCAAAACTTTTGTGAAGATGTCAGTAATTTTCTTATCAGTAACACAAAATTCCACAGTAATCAACACTCCTATAGTTGTTGCTATATGAGTGTCAATTTCTTTAGAATCTTCTATTTTAAACTTTTTAAAGCAACTCTTTCACATACTTCTACTGATGGATCATAGTTACATTTAAATTTTGTTTAATTTATAAGCCTAAAAAGAAATTAAGCTCACCCACCATACTCATTTCAAATTCACTCCCCATTAGTTTAACAAATTTCCTACTTAACTTATCAGTAGTTTCTCGAAAGATCAACATATATCTGAACTACCAAGAGATCTTTACCTTTTTCTTTCAAGAATAAAGTATTGTCAATTTTACCTCTCTTGTAGCCATGCTCAAACAAGAATTTTGACAATTTTTCATACCATGCTCTTGGAGCATGTTTGAGCCCATAAAATGCCTTGCCAAGCTTGTACACATGATCAAGTCATTCCTTGATTTCAAATCCATAAGGTTGCTTGACAAATACTTCTTCCTTTATATAGCCATTGAGGAAGGCACTCTTGATATCCATCTGATGGAGAGTGAATTCCATGTAAGCAGTAAAGGCTATAAGAAGTCTAATTGCTTCCAATCTTGCAATTGGAGCAAAAGTCTCATTATAGTTGATGCCCTCCCCTTAACTATATCATTGAACCACCAATCTTACATTGTTCTTTATAATTGTTCAATCTTCGTCAAGTTTATTTATGAACACCCGTTTTGTGCCAATTACTGATATATCCTTGGGTCTTAGTGTTAGATGCCAAACTTGGTTGAGTTCATCTTGCATTGCATTGACCTAATCTGCATCCTGGAAAGCCTCAGCAACATTTTAGGTTCAATAAGAGATAAAAAGCATCAAAGGCACAAAGATTCTTCAAAGAAGATCTGATTTTGATTGCAGATGTTGGATCAGTAATTATGTTCTCAATGGGATGAGAACTTTGATACTTGTTAGGTTTCACAACTAGTTGGCTTCCCCTAGATGTTCCTTTAATGTTTTGTTACTGAGGAACATGTTCATGGACAGGTTCCCTCGAGGTTTGAGGATCAGTTCCTCTTAGATCAGTTCCCATTGTCAAGTTGCCCTGGGTAGAAGGACGTGTTCCTTCCTCTGGTGCAGCTTCAGTCTGGGTTGTGGTTTCATTTGAGTTTCTTACCAGCCCAATTGCTTTATCATCATGTTCATGCCTCTGAGAAAGAATGTTAGTTTCATCAAAACCACATGTACACTTTTTTCTATACACATAGTTCTTTTGTTATAAATATTATAAGCTTTACTATGTGAAGAATGTCCCAAGAATACTCCCTTATCACTTCTAGGATCAAACTTACCTAGGGAGTCTTTACCATTATTGTGCACAAAATACTTGCATCCAAATGCACTAAGATGGGATATATTTGGATTTCTCCCTTTAAGTAACTCATAGGGAGTCTTCTCAACAAGCGGTCTAGTCATGCACCTATTTATAATGTAACATGCAGTGTTCACAGCTTCTGCCCGGAAACTATAGGGTAGTTTACTAGAAAGAAGCATAGTATTAGCCATTTCTTCCAATGTCCTATTCTTTCTTTCAACTACTCCATTTTGTTATGGAGTCCTAGGAGCAGAAAAATTATGATTTATGCCATGCTCATCACAAAATTTAGCAAATTTAGCATTCTCAAATTCAGTACCATGATCAGACCTAATTGATGCAAGTTGATTACCTAGTTGTTTCTGAGTTTTTCTAATAAAAGAAGTGAACATGTCAAATACTTCATCTTTAGATATTAAAAATAATGTCCAAGTAAACCTAGAGTAATCATCAACAAGCACCATCACATATCTCTTACCATATCTGCTCAATGTTCTCATTGGTCCACAAAGATCCATATAGACCAGTCCCATTGTCCTGGTGGTACTTACCACTTTCTTGATTTTAAAAGAGGATCTTACATGCTTCCTCTTTGCACAAGCCTCACAAACTTTATCTTCCTTGAACTTAATGTTAGGCAGTCCTATCACTAAATCCTTGGAGACTAGTTTGTTTAGTTGACTTAGACTGGCATGTCCAAGTCTCTTGTGCCAAAAGAGGGGATCATTATCCAACACACTTAAGCAATTGAGTTCATTTTCTAAAAGTGTGGACAGATCTACAACATATATGTTGTTCACTCTTTTTTCCTGCAAAACTATCTTGTCAGTGGTAAGATTAATCATAAAGTATTTGGGAGATGTGAATGCTATCATGTTACCTTTATCACACAATTATGATACACTTATTAAACTGTGCTCCAGTCCATCTATCAAGTCAGTCTTACCTACCTTTCCAACCCCAATGATCTCACATTGTTTTCTATTTCCAAAGGAAATATTACCTCCTTTAAGGTCCTCAACTGAAAGGAACTGGTTCTTGCTTCCTGTCATATGCTTTGAGCAACCACTATCCATGTACCATATTTGGCTGCTCCATTTCACTTGGACCTGCAAAAGGAAATCAGGGGTTAGTCTTAGGAACTCAAACTAGTTTGGGTCCCTTTCTATAGGCAAAAGGATGAATCAAATTCCTTTTAGTTCAACTTGGCAGCCTATTTTTCCCTAGAACAAATATTTTGTTCTTTTGTTTTGCCTTTTCTTTCATAGTGCAATCACTCTTGTAGTGACCATTGTTTCTACAGTGTGTGCAAATCTTATTCTCAGGGAGTGTTAGGTATTTATTTTTGGGATCCCATTCAGGTGCAGAGTTCCCAAAGCTAAGTCTCTTTCTATTGCTACTATGGTGTTCTTGTAGCCATGGAAGTGCATTCGAGGACTTGTTCCATTTACATGTTCTATCAAGCTCATGTTTAACCTTTGTTAAGTCCTCTTTCAAAGCTCTTACATTTTCTTCCTTTTTGTATAGCTCATCTTTAACCTTCCTTAAATCATCCTCTAGGTTGAGTTGTATATTACTTGCTATCTCTTTTCCTATCCCTAACTATAACTTTATATTTTCAGATCTAAGTTCTAAGACTGTTGTATCAAGTGCATGAACCTGGTTCTTCAAAGAAGTATTTTCCTTTTTAGTTTTACAAACATTTATTTCCAGGTTTTTGCATTCTACTTTTAAAAAGTTACACTCTTTTGACAACTGTTCTTTTTCAGAACTTATATTCTTAGGTTCATCAATTAAAGTTAGCAATAATTCTGATAGTCTATCTTTAGAAAGGAGTTTAATTTTATCCTTAAGGTCCAGAAAACTTATCTCAGATTCTTCATCGGGTTTATCTTCAGATTCTCGAATTGCTATGAGAGCTCGTTCAACATTATCATCAGTGTCCTCATCTGAACTATCTTTCCAAATAGCAACCATTGCTTTGGATGGCCTTTTGTTGTAGTTCTTCTTGTCATGAACCTGTTCCTTCTTTCTGTTCCTTCTTTTAAATTTTTTTTTTCCACTCGACTTCCCACATAGGACAGTTCTTGATCATGTGGTTCTTTTTACCACATTTGAAGCACCCATCAGTCATCTACAAGTGATCTCTTCTTCTCTCCTTCCACAAAGAATAGTAGTGATCATTGAATAGTGGTGGCCTAGGGGTGGATTGCTCTTTACACTTTCCAGGTAGTGCACTCATCTTGATCTTTTTCTAAGGTGTTAACCTCTTCAAGGATAACCCACTCTGATACCAATTGATATTTTATACTTCAATGCCACATAAGAGGGGGGTGATTTGTATGGTATATGATTTTCGTGTGCACTGGATTATCGAAGGACCTAGTTCTTCTATGCATTCATTACACTACTGTTGCGGAATAAATAATGCAGAAAGTAAAGAACACAAGGATGTTTACGTGGAAAACACCCGGCTCAAAAGGTGAAAAGACCACGACCTACTACCCACTAAGATTTTCATTCAAACACTTCACTACAACTCAGAGCCAACAACAAAGTTTACAAACTCTTGTAAACCTAAGGATTACCTCTAACCCTTGTAGCAACCGGCCACAGGCTGTTGCGACTGCTTCAAGTTAACTCTAACTTGAACAATACAACTAAAGTTTACAACTTCTTGCAAACCTAAGGATTAATTCTAGCCCTTATAGCAACAAGCCACAGGCTGTTACAACTACTTTAAGTTAACTCTAACTTGAAAGATACAACTCAGGTACCTAGTACAATTTGCTTCTTAGAAAGCTGAAAGGTACAACTCAAAATGCCTACTACACTTTTAACTAGAAATAAAAAAAGACACATTAAACTCTTTATGGAGTTTCTTCAATCTGGTTCGTGTAGCTTCAGGATCGCACTCTTAAATTTCACAGGAATTGCTCACAAAATGCCTTGCTATTTTGCTCTCAAT
Organism: Nicotiana otophora; assembly: GCA_000715115.1. Lineage (NCBI taxonomy): Eukaryota > Viridiplantae > Streptophyta > Magnoliopsida > Solanales > Solanaceae > Nicotiana > Nicotiana otophora. Next base: position 10,898 of record AWOL01S0021321.1, read on the forward strand.
TCGTGTTTAACTTCAGTATGTGCGCATCACCTATAAAAGAGAACACAACTGATATATATAGAGTTAGTAAATAAAGATTATCTAGAAGTCTAATGCTTTACTCTTCCTTGGTGGAAGAGTTCTAGTTATCTTCAACTTCTAACTCTTTCCTTATCTTGGATAGAGTTCTCTTCAAGTAAGGAGTCATGCTCCTTATCAAATATGGAACCTTTTCGTTCGAGGATTATTAGAAACAACCACTTATACTTATCCATTTCACGTGCAATCCTTTTGCTTGATTCTGCCCGTCACCTTTGTACACTGTTCATGGACCTGGTTCATGCATGTGTTCTTTTGTCAATCATCAAAATCAAAACCGCTCAGGTCAACATAAGGTTTGCGTACACTCTACCCCAAGACTCCACTTATAGGATTACACAGGGTTTATTGTTGTTGTTGTTATTGCCCACACTTAGAATAAAATGGGGTTGCTTATCATATCATAAAGATGACACGTACTTTTCTTTTGGAATCAAATTTGCCAGGTCAATTTTGGGTAGATGCATCTTATGTTGCTACTTACATAATAAATCATCTATCCGCTCCTCTCTGAATAATAAATCCCCATTTGAAATATTATTTAAAAAATCTCCTGATTATTCATTTTAAAAAGTTTTGGATGTGAATGTTTTTAAACTCTTCTAACTCCATCCCACAAACTTGAACCTCGTTCAAAATGGTATATTATATATTATTGGCTATACTTCAGATTATAAAGAATATCAATGTCTTGATCTCGTTAGTGGTAGAGTCTATGTTAGTAGGCATATTCTTTTCCATGAGGATATTTTTTCTTATCCCTCGTTGGTTTCACATTCCTCATCTTCATCACAACATTCTCCCTTACAATTGGTGGCCAGTTCTTCCATTACTTTAGACAAACCCACGACTCCGTACAATCCCACGCCATAGTCTTCTTGTCCTGTCAAAACTTGCCTATTTTCAGTCCGATGCGTATCATTGAGGCTCATTCCAATCCATCTTCCGTGTCTTTAGAGCAGGCGTCTATTGTGCCTCCTCATATTGGGTCGCTTGGATCTCCTAATCTTAGTGAGCCCACATTATCAGCCATCTCTTCACCAGTACTTTATCTTGATTCTTCTCTGACGAGTTTACCAAATATCCCCGACTTATTCATCAAATTTAGTATTTCTCAGTAACTTAATAGAAAATATTTTATTTAAAAATTTGAATGGGCAATAACGTGTTGTTGCTTACACGGTTGCTGAGACACTATATATTTATTATCTCCTATAAAAATTAGGTATGTCTATTCGTCAACCTGTGAAGGTCCTATGTGAATCTCTACTACTTATATTGCTGCAAATTCGATTGTTCATGGTCGTAGAAAGCATATTGTTTACCCTTAAAAATGCATAACAATTGAATTTATATACGGTTTTAAGGATATGTGTGCTGATTCAATACACATATTTAATGACGTTTGATAAGCAAATGAAAGACAGAATAAACACCCAAACTAGTTGTAATATTGGGTTCGGGATCGATTACAAGCTTAACCAGTAACCTGCCTTCGGTTCGGAGCCAAACACTTATGAAGAACTATGAGTAAAATCAAGAACTTAGAATGAGCTTTAGAAGCAGAAAAATCAAATGTATATTTCCTTGTTATGCGTGTTACAATGTATTTAATGAATAATCAGCTTCCCATTTATATAGTAGGGGAGTTTTACCCTAAGTATAATTCTAACAAAGGTAAAAATTTTCTTTTTCGCTAATCACTGATCTACCGCTAGTACGGGCCAAGATTCACGCGTCGTTAATCGTATGTGGTCGTTCGGTAATGCTGTCCGAGGTCTTGGAACTCGAATCGGACCCGGGGGCGTGGTCTCGATGGCTCCGAGGGCAGGTGTTTTGCTTGGGTCTTGATGAGAGAAGCTCCTAGCTTCGATTCTGATTCCTTGCAGTCATGTCCTTGCTTTGTTTGCCTCACCGGAAAATCGGAGTACTCACTAGCCTCGATTTTAACAGTATACACGTATCAAGGTGATTATCATTTTGTTAGAGAAAGTGTCTCCCATGGTGATTTAATTATTTGTTATATACCTACTCAACTTCAGCTTGCAGACTTTTAAAAATAATTATTTTAGGCAACTCGATTCATGTTTCTTAAAAGCAATATGTCTGTGAATCCACCCCTGAGGGGATATGATAGAGGATACTCTTAGGATATTTTATTGTAAAAATAAGATGTACAGGAGAACTACGTGTATAAGAAAATCAAATATATCATATATATTAGACCCAGGGGCTCCCAGTTGGTAGAGCCTTTCAATTATTTTTCACACTATCACAATAACGTTTTGAAAATTTTCCACTAATATAAACGTATTTCTCAGTAACTTAATAAAAAATATTTTATTTAAAAATTTGAATGGACAAAACTAACTTCTAACAGTATTTAGTAAAATATTGATACAGTTGTTGGACATGATATACTAATTAAACATGACAGAGAATAATATTTTTAGCTTACCATATTATTTTTAAAAATATATTATGGCATTACTGAGTTTAACGTTTTAAATCTAAGACGTAATCTAGGGTTATCATTAGTCGTCCCCATGATTGGTCAGGTTGAAATTGATGATATCGTCTTATAAATTTGTTATTTCTGCATGTAGATTACATCAATTTTATCGTTATTATTGGCAACATAATTAATTTCTAAAGTCTTTTCATGAAAAAGAAGCAACAGTGGATGTATTCCAACTAACGCCACAACAGTTTTCGGAAAACACATTTGTACAGTGTCTTTTCATGATTGATACTTCAAATATTCTGTTTTGAGTGCGATTTTGCTCCCAGAGAGCCTTCATTACGGTTGGAAAAATGCTATATTTTCCTCTGCGAGTAAAGTAATTTGCATGAATAAAGTAATTTTTTGTTGTCAAGTGCTACTTATTAACAAAAGTAGTGACCAGAATCACTTTTTTTGGTTGAAATGGTGCTAAAAAGTGATGCTTTAGGAAATTTGTTACTTCTGTCCGACATTGTTCCTTGGGCTGTTATCCCTTACAAGCGTACAGGGAGCACAATTGAAAAATCTAGAAACAAGAACTTACAAGTTAAAAGCCCAATAATTTTGGAAATAGCTAAACTTGAAGGACAAACTTTGTAAGGATAAAGACTTAATCATCCTCCCTGTTCGACATCTTGGCGTCTTTGCCTTCATCTTTTCTTCTTCTTCTTCTTTTTCTTCTTCTACTTCATCCCCTTCTTTTTCTCCTTCGGCGTCATCTGCATCCTCATCAAGATATAGTCCCTGGTTATCACACATGTCTTGAATTTCTCAGGTAAAGTTAAACTTTATAGTACTTGCTTGGTTTCGGCAGCAATATGGCTCTTCACAATTAATTGTTTGTAGTAAATTTTTGCAAGGCCTTTCCACTCCTCAATCATTGGATATATTAAATAAGAACAATCTCGATTCCACTTCTCATTTTCTAATAGGGCCCAATGCTCTTCTTCATCCACTTGAAGGAAGCTAAGTTCTTCCAAAGCATGAAAGAGCGCAAGTATTTTTTTATTTCCAGGATTAGGTGCTCCCAAAAGGCAGCCAGGGTTTGCTGCCTTTGTTCTTTTTCATTTTCGACGGCTTGAATTGATGCTTGAATTGTTGCAAGTCTTCCGATGATATCCTTTTCAGTATTGTTGGAATAAGTGTTACTGAAAGTATTTCTTTTTGACTTCTACTTCCCTCTTTGAAAATATAGACTAAAAGAAGCTTCTATTTATATTGGATAACTTGTGCTTCATCTATGAATCGATTTGTAACAACCCGACTGTTCGTTTTGAGTTCTAGCGCGTCGTTCGGTGGTTTGAGGCCTTGAATAGCTTCACTTCGGGTATTATGACCTGTACGTGTGATCGGAAATGAATTTCGGGACGTTCGGAGTTGATTCGGGAGCCCGAAACCTCTTTGTCCTGCAACGACCTGTTGTTTCGATCGCGGTCAGTTCTTCTGTCGGGGGCGAATCTATCCGCTGATCGGAATCCTTTGCTACTGCGTCCTTCGACTCTCTCGTAGGGCAAGAATCAGCCCTTAGAAGATCGCCGATCTGCATCCAAATCATCTTTAGATTTATCCCTGTTCTTTTCTCGATCCCGACCCTTGGCTGAT